>CM051262.1:20110586-20148086 GCA_027921565.1 Artemia sinica
TACAATTCTTGTCAGATAAATTGTACTTCAGAACATTTAATGTTTCACAAGTTGTCAGAGTGTTGAATGTTACTAGATTTTGAGTCATCTCTGGTCTCTTCATACATAGGGAGCTGTTGTTTGTTTGAAAAAGTTAATGAACTGGAGTTATTATCTGTATAACGCATTACGAAATGATAATCTATTCAAAATTATCCAGTGAATGCAGTGGACAGCAAAAAAATACAGTATCATCAGTTAAACTTGTAACTATGAAAAGCTAAACAAAAAATTAATCAATTGCATGTATTGAAAGTTTGTGAATTATTTGCAAGAAAATTTTGATAATCCTTCTTAATTGTGTGATACCACTATTTAACGGAAATGTGCTACCCAATCTTCTTTGGTTTTTATTCCCAACTTCCACATCAGACCCAGCATCTATTAGCGTCATATAAATCCTTCTTCTCTGATGCTGCATCATTTGTAGTTGACTCGAGTAGCCGTGTTCGTGCCTACCCTGTAAGTAACTAACCACAGATTATTGTCCCAGATGGCCAGTAGAGAGAAAAGAGGACTAGTGCCTCCTCGCAAAACACGCTCAGAGAGTGAAATTAAGTTCTCTGAAGAGAGTATAGAGGAACAGATTATTGTAATCATAAATCACCTGAATACACTAAAAGGAAAGTCTGATCTTTGGTTCGCACGTATTGAAAAAGACATGGAACTGAGAATTAGCGACGAAGTTTCGAAAACTATCTCTTTGTAGTCCCACCGGGCAGAATCAACAATTACTATACTACTTACACGGAAATCCGCACTTTTCCATGAAAAGCCAGAAGGTGTCGCAAAAAGGTGTTACGTTTTCTTCGTCTATTATAAGATCGACTTCAATATGTGAAAAAAATTATCAACAGCAACCTTTCCATGCTCGTAGTACGACAAGAATATAGCGTCACCACTAACTTGTTGAGGGTATGCCAGTTCAAGCAATTTGATCAAAAGATAAAAAATAAATGACCCTCATCGAGAAAAACAACTTGAAAATCTAAAATATAATAAAGAACGACCTTTTGCCTATACTAAATTTTATAGGCCACTTAACTATAGTATAGGTAATATATAGTATATAGTAACAAATCTTGGTTGCAGTGGTAGCTAGCAGCTTCCGGTTTACAGCGGTAGCTAGCAACCTAGTAAGAGACGATCACGTCCAATGTTAATTACATAAAGGACCGATATATCTCATCATAATTGGTGTTTGTCAATTATTACATTAAAAGAGGATAATTGGAATAAAAAATTTTATAATAAAGAACGATCTCTTTCCTATATTAAATAAACCTATACTAATTAATTATATAGTAATGATATGATTTTATTGATAGCCGAATGAAAAATTAAAGAAAATGATCCCGGTTGGCTTGAACCACCATCCTTTCGGTTAAAGGCCGATCGTGCTTGCCACTTGGACTAAAAGTTTAAAAATTAACAATATGTTACACATGATACTTTTATCAATTGTCTTTTCATATTGCAGTCTTCTCAAAGATATTTGATTTATTAAGCAATTTTGCCAAAAAAATACCAAATTCCACATATTTGTAGACAGGAGCTCGAAACCTCTGTTGAAATAAGGAACAACAGTCCACTTCCCTAATTGGAGCTGACACGTATCACAGTAAACGGTATCACTGTGATACCGTTTGGATATTTGTAGCCAAGTAGTCAAGCAGCTTTCGTGGACATATCCTATGCTTCCTTTGCAATTGCAAGGACTAATTAAATCATGTTGAGTTTCTGAACCAAAACAGATTCGACACTCGTTTTCGTCAACTTGTGTTGTACTTTCCATCGTTACATATTAAATTTCAATGTCCTTTACAATAAGATGTAACAAAGCTATTTAGAAGCATCCGCTTTATTTTGTCTAAAGTAAAATTAAAAAAAAAACATTCGTGTTAATAAATCTGTTCCTAAGTTTTCAAAATAGGAGAGATATTTTTCCACTTTTCAAAGTGACGATTTTCTGACTAAGAAAAAACGATGTAAATAGGTAACTGAGTTGGGAAATTCTGTTTCTATTTTCTCAAGAATTAACGTATTGAACCTATGATGGCGTCATGACATCATAAAAATTCCCCTTAAAATACTGGTTCATTCTTTACGAGGTTTTGCAGATATAAAAATGACTAATTGGCACATATCAGGATAACATAAATTAGGATAATCAAGAAATTCGAAAGAACTTTATCATTCGATCGTTCTGAAACTAAAGAAGTTCGCCAAAACAGCTGCTTGTAGTTATTAACCAATTAATTACATATAATATTACTAGTCAATAATTAGAAATTTTCATAATTAAATTATTTGAACTTATATAATTTCAAATTGTTAGTGGAGTAGGCCCAATATATCTGATTAAGCCGAAGCAATTACTTTCGATAGGGCCCTAACAACCAGCAAGTATGATCTGATGTGTACACCTGGTTGTTACGTAATATTTTAGGAGATTTTTTCTTCGAGATTGTTTTTTTTTTAATATGTTTCCCCTTCAGGTCCGCTAGTCAAGTTGGGAGCCCCCTGGATGTAACTGAGGATAACACGAATTTCAAACACGTGGGTGTTAAATCATAGTAATACCAATAGTAGTCATAGTTTTCGCAGACAATTTGCTGTCGTTTCATATTGCGGTCTTTTCGAAGATATTTGATTATTAAAGCAAGTCCGATTTCTAACAACGATATCTACTAAGCTTCAGACTTTTGGTTTTCTCTTTTAAGATTTTTGAATTGTTGTTATCTCTTGTTCAAATATACAAATATTTTTGCCATTACCTGTTTTTTGCTCTTTGCATAATTTAATGTCTTTTCATACTGGTCTTTTTAAAGTTATTTGATTATTAAAGCTAGTCTGATTTTTAACAACGATACCTACTAAGCTTCAACCTTTTAGTTTTCTTTTTTAAAGTTTTTTCTTCATTTTTTGGGCCTTCCTACTGACATTATATAACTGGTTGTGTTCTAAAAGGTATTCTATTATTAAGGTTTTTCCGATTGTTGTAATCTCTTGTTATAATAAATACAAATAGCTTCACAATTAACACTTTTTTGCTGTTTACACCATTTAATTTTGTTTAATACTACAGTGTTTTCAAACATACTTAATTATTGAAGCTTGTCCAATTTCTAAAAACAATATGTACTAAGCTTGAAGCTTTTGGTTTTCTTTTTTAAGCTTTTGAATTGTTGTAATCCCTTGTCAAAATAGAGAACCATCATTTATAATTGGTACACATTTTCATTTTTTGGCCTTCTTACTGACAATATGTAACTGTTGGTGTTTAAATCTGTAACCTTAATCACGTAACGAGTTGATTTTATCTAACAAAAACACAAATTAAAATTTTTTAGGTATTTTCCTAGTTTGAATTAAGACATTAAAATTATTGTTCAGGCATAGTAAATATCCTTGCAGATTACATAATAAATTTAGCGATTCTGAACAAACTTAAAAATTTTTTCAACTTTTTTCCTGTCTTAAAAAGACATTGCTTATCTTGGTTGCAGCGGTAGCTAGCAACCTAGTAAGAGACGATCACATCCAATGTTAAGGAATATAAAATCCTATAATACTAAAAAAAGAGTCAGATCAAAACAATGAGTACAGCATTAGAACCACCGTGTCCGAAACCCTGTATAGGAAACTTTCTGTCATTTGGCTTGAACAGCAAGGGAAATATATTGGCTTGAAAATCAGAAAATGGCAGCTACTACAGCATTCTGTCTATACGAAATCTTTTTTTTCTTTTTTTTCTTTCTTTCTTTTCCGCAGATAGCTTGGCGCTGGAACATCGTAGCGAGTTGTTTAATTGCTTATTTTAAAGGAAATTAATTGGGTTAAAAACGTTTTGTAACTTAAAATAAGTTATTTTTAAAACAGAATAAATTTTTCCACTACAAACTTCATTTTAATGTCTTTTCATCCTGCAGTCTTTTCAAAGATATTTGATTTTTAAAGCAATCAAAAAATTCGTGGTAAAGTTATATTAAATACCAGCTGCAAGATTTGAACTCACGCCTCCGACGAGACAGGTGGCTAACACCCGCGCCTTGGACCACTCGGCCACGCTGCCTCTCATAACTACTATGTATGTGAATCCGAGTTGCGGCAGTAGCTAGCAACCTAGTAAGAGACAAACTCCTAAAAATAGAGTCAGATCAAAACAAAAGTATATCATTAGACCCAACTTGTCTGATACCCTACTAGATAAATAATGAACGTCGTCATAGTTTTATTAGAACTAGGACGTGAATAGAAAAACACGAAATTACGTTGTTATTTCTGAAGATGTGATGAAATAATATCATTACGCCGTGACGTCACTAAATAAAATCATTATGCCATGATTATATTAAAAGACGATCATTAGAAGAACAAACCAATGCATACATTGGACTTGGTTTTCTGCCTGATTCTATGAGAGTCGTCTCTTACTACTCCAAAGAAGAAAACGCCGTAGGTTTTTTCCTGTTTGTAATCAGGGTTTATTACATAAAAAGAGGATCTAATGTAGTTTATAGTAAAGAACGACAATATTAACAGACATAATCTATTGAAAAGATGACTTGAAGCAAATGTCTTTTGAAACTTGCTTGTCTACGGTATTTTATACAAATGATCAGTCTAGCTAATCATAAATGAGGAGTATGCTGAGCTATTAATAGTCAATCCAGTGAATGTCAATTATTTGCTAGTAATAGAAGTTTTATTGAAATTCTAAATATACTAATTTGCTAAAATTTATCCTGGGCAGAAATCAAACCTGCGACCGTTGGTTTGGTATTCCAACGTGCTGTCCACTCGGCTGTCCTCTGCCAAAACCAAGTATCTACATTTTTCAAGTTTCCAAGAAAATCGTAAAATAGTGATTGTTTTCATTTTCTAAGCTGGAGTAGCTGATGACGATACACAACTTCGTCAATAGGTATTCCGGAGTCGACTTAGTAGATAGAAGCATTTTTTTTCGCATTATTTTCTAAAACTTCAGTAAATGTAGATACTTTGTTTTGGCAGTTTTTTTTTGCTAATAAAATGAGTATTCCACCGCCAAAACCTAGTATCTACACCAAATTTTATTTTAAAAAAGATCTTCAAGTAACTATGAAGATAAACTGCTGCTCCGAAAAAAAAGAAAGGAGAACTGAACCCATAGCTTATCAGAGAGATTTATTCTTCATATGGGTCTTCTTCATCCTCGATGAGATCTAGGCTTTCATCAGAGACCGGAAGGTCCTTCCAAAATTTCCTTTGATTTGCCGGCATCATCAGACACAGTTTGCTAATAATTGAAACTTTTTCTGGCTTTGAAACACCCCTCGGAAAAGGGTTGGGCTCAGGAAACTGCTTGATATTGAATTTCTTCTGAAGAAACAACCATTGCTTTTCCTCTCCGTTGAAATCTTGGAGGAATTTCATGCCACAGAACCCCTTTTGAAAGGTAGCTGCAAAAATTGACTTTAACTTTGGTAAGGGTGAATCCTTTTTACCAGGGTTCTTTTCTTGGATTTCCAATCCCTGAAATCATTCAACTCTATCGCAAAAATTCCCTTCCTGCAGTTTGCAACACACTCAACAAAGTCAGGAAAGTCTTAGCATTTTGTTTTCGTTTTTCTGATTTTCGTTTCAATGTTGCCGGGTATGCCGTCTGCTGCATTGTGCGTGTGCCTTTTTGTCAGATACTTTAACATTATCCTCTTGGACCCTTCTTCTCTGTTGACCATCATCACAAGAGAAGTATAAAGCATCCAGTTTTTATTCTGACTGGAACAATTGTATATCCAGAATATGAATTCCTGGACATCCCTCTCTGCTGCAACTACAGTAAAAACAGAATTCACTATTTTTTGGCACCCCTGCCCCTCTAAACCATTTTGCCACGGCGCACAAAAAGAACGGCCTTTTCCCAAAGACCCTACCTCATACTGGTTGACACTGGAGAATGTTTCATTGAAGGCAACAAGGCGACTAGGGAATATTGCTTCTTTGTTCCCTGGCTAGTCGGGTAACAGAATCACTTTCTGCAAGTCAACTACGAATACACACTTTCCAGTTTCTCCACTTTTGGTTGCATCATGTTGATAGGCATGTGTAGCCTTCCTTGCCTGTTCAATGTGTTCTTGCCAGTTTCATCTGGAAACATCAGCATCGTGAGACTTATTTGCAGCAGCAGACGAAGGTTCAAATTCTCAATTAACACCTTCATTGCTGCTGTTTTCTTTTCTGCTATCATCGTTCTCCATGAGATTGTACTTTTACACTCAGGACAAACATCACATGCTGGCATCTTTAGCAAAGTGTTCATTTCTTTCAACTGACGTCTGTAAGTCTCGTGCGACACAACTGGTGCTGGATTCTTAGTAACAAAGTCCTGATGCACCAGATCAACCGTCAAAGAAGATGGCAGATATCTGATGTTTGGTGCATTTTTGCGACGGTAATGTGGCATAGAGGGTCCAAAATAAATGATATGATTTTTCGAAATCTCAACTACTTCTGGGGGTAGCTTGTTGTGAGGACTCTGCCTAACCCTGAAATTCATTATGCACTGGCCAACTAGCCCAGTTTTCATCTTTTTGCTCATTTCAGTTAGGTAAGAATCCGATTTAAACCCAAAAGTATTCATGAACAGTTTCTTGTAAACCTCCATCTTCACTACCACATTGTTATCTTTCTTCAGAAGGTATTAGTGTCTATTTTCATTTTTACGGTAGAGTTAAACCAATTGAGGATCACTTTGTACCGTCCATCTTCTTATGCACTCCAGCCTCACACAGCTGGCCAGAAAATTGTTTCATGATACACAGCCTTCTTTCCAAAACTCTCCCAGATTTCTTTTCTGGTCCCAATGTCAAGCTCTTTACATTTCTTTTTACATGTAATATCACAGTAGTTTTCAATAAAAAGATGCTTGCACTTAGTATTTTCTTTTTTTTGCCTCTTCACTTCTGTTTATTTATCTTCTAGGCTGCTCCGTATTTGCATTTTCTTGTTCTTCAGTATTACTTATTTTATGATTTGTGTTTCCATTTATTGACACAATTCTTGCTTTCGTATTTCTTTGTTCTCGTATGTCTTGAGTGTTTCCTTGCAGCTCATCTCTACCAGTACAATAATCGGATCTGTTTTCCTCAGAACTACTGGCATTCCTCAAAACTTCACTATAACTGAACTGTTTATTAGTAACAAGAGTTTCAGTCAGTGTCCTGCGTGGCATGTCAAATGGCACAAATGGCTCTAGTTCAAAGACATCACCAGAGAATAATGGTTGCAATTTGTTGTCTGTACTTTCAAAGACTGTTTCAAAGACAGTAAATTGCCAATGACGCAGAAACTTTGCTTAACGCGTCATTGGTGCTTAACTGAAAATGAATTATATTACGAATATTATCTTTTCCAGTTCTTACAGCAACGAAAATAAGCACAAAGTTACAGTGAAATAAACTCTTGAACTGATGGATCTTTCAACGATTAATATCATTATACATAAAATGATCAATATGATGCTGCATATACTTTTCAAGACAGATATAGTTTTCAGTAAAGCGCCAATTACGCAATAGGTTTTAGACTTTTACAGTGAGAGAAGGAGGCGGTACCCAGACTATTATTTGTACTGATTGTTTTTCGTTTCACGCGTGATTTGCATATTCAATTTAAGTTTCACTCGTTTTAAGATTTATTTATTCATTTAATGTTTATTTGCATTGATTGTTCATTAAATTTCTGTTCGTTTCAAGTTTCATTTATGCTTCAATAGCGAATTTTTTTTTCGTTTTAAGCTTGATTTTCATATTCAATCGAAGCATTACTCGCTGTAATATCTGTTCATTCAATTATATTATTACTTGTTGTATGTTTTTTCCTATGATTGTTTATTTAATTTTTGTTCGTTTTGGGTTTCATTTATTCTTTAATAGTAATTTCTGGTCGTTTTGAGTTTGAATTTTAACAGATATTTTATCTGCTGAGCTCAAGTTTAAAATGGCTTTTACTTTTCTTTAAAAACTTATTTTTTGGAAAGTCTTTTTTTTACTTAATTTTGTTTTGTTTTTGATGGCAAAAAGTTTCAAGTTTTCAAAAATTCCTTATTTCAAAATCAAACTTTACAAGAAATCAAATGTTCATCAAAGTATGAACACTGGTTTCAAGGTCACAATATCAAAGTGACAAAATGGGTTTGTGTCATCTGATGTTTGAACCATTTTTAACAAGATGGCTTTCCCAATTTTTATCGGATGGGATTAGGGGAAAAGTGCGGGAGGAGGGAGGTAATTGTTCTTCGGCCTGTTTTGATTTTTAAAAATGCATTTGAATTTTCTATTTTTAATCAAATGAGACCTCTCTGAAGTTTATACGAGTATCCTCTCTATAATAATCATATATACCCCCAGAGTATAACTTAAAACGCCTGTTCTTGGGTATTGGGGGGTAATTTCGACCGTGAAGCTTTAATATTTCATGTTTGAACTATTTTCTTTAAAAATAGTCAGCTCAAATTTCTACCAGATGGGTTTATCTATCTGATAAACCAAAAAAAGAGAAAGGCAGGAGGGGCTAGTTGCCCTCTGATCTTTTTACTCTGAGAAAATTAACTAGAACTTTAATTTCTATTCAAATCAGCCCTCTCTGGAGTGTATAAGAGCATCCATTCCATAGGAACTATATGTAACACCAGGGCATAACTTAAAAACTCTGCTCCGGGCTTCTGGTGGTTGTGTCGACACCGATGTTTTATTTTATCTGACATGTGAACTATTTTAAAAGAAATGTCTATCTCAAAATTTTTATCAGATGAATCTGAGAGAAAAGGAGCGTGGGGGAATAGCTGCCCTCTGATCTCTATTGACTCTTAAAACTGAACTAGAACAATGTATTATTTATTTTTTTTTCCTTTAGACCAGGTCACTTTGTGTCGAAGAAGTTCTCGTAGAAACTTTGAAAAGGGCTCAATCAATTAAAAATTGGAATTGCTAGTGCCCTTTTTAATTGTCGAAAGTGATTGGAAGGCAACTAGCACCCCTCCACGCCAACCATTTCCCGAAACACATCAAATAAAAATTTTGAGATAGCCATTTCGTTTAACTTAGTTGAAAGTTCTGGGAATTAGGTCTCAGGAGATAACAACCACCCTCACAGCCCTTAGGGTAAGGGTTATAATTTATGCCATGGGGCTATATAAGGTATTTATAGAAAGTGTTGTCGTAGAAACCCAAAAAGGGATCATTTGATTGGAAATCGAAAGGTCTAGTGCCCTTTTAGTAATTGAAAGAGATTGGAAGGCTTGACATTTTTATAGTAAAGATCGATGTGGGTATAATTTATCATTTTTTTTTGTGGTTGTTGTTGTTGTTTAGACCAGGACACTTCGTATCGAAGGAGTTGTCGTAGGAACTTCAAAAAAGGCTCATTTGATTGAAAATAGAAAGGGCTGATGTCCCTTTTATAGTCGAAAGTGATGGGAGGGAAAATGATCCCCGTCCCATGTCCTCCTTCCCATTTGCCTTTATGTTTAAAAAGTAAATGTTGCCTTAAGATTAAATCAAAATGCACTGTGTTAATGCTAACAGTAGGAACCTATCATGAGTTCGTGACCCCACACCATATATGGGCATAGAATACTGACGCAAACACATGTGCTGCCATCTACAATTTAGTCTAATCCTGACAATACATAATTTATGCATGTTTTTATGGTTTTTGTCACTGAGAATGAAAAAACAGGATTTTTCTCACTTTGATGTATTTTCATGGTCAATTTATTTGTTGTTGTTCGTCCAGGTGTCATGACACGAGGGGTGATTTACATAATCGCTAGGGGAATGTATTGATCTAGGGGAGAGAATTTCTGAGAACTTGATTTACATAATCGAAGGGAATAATTGATTTACGAAAGGGGAATTAAGAAACAAATATTGCTTCTTTGATGTTAGGTCTGAGGGATAAACGGTCTTTATGTCAGAGAGAAAAATTAATATTCCATTTTTAAATAAGGCTTCATTGATCTTTAACGTCAGGAATTAGAAATGACATCATTTGTTATCTTGGAAATATGCGGGAGTCTAAAGAGATAGAAAAATCATTTTTAAATACGGCTTCACTGATCTTTAATTCAGAGAGATAAATTGATATTCTATCGAAACCATAATAATGTAGCTAGGAACATCTATGAGATGAAGAGATTAACGCGGGAAAGGGCTTCCTAGGAATTTCAAATGTAACAGCGCAGGGATGGGAAAACAAAAGGAACACGGAGAAATTACTTTTAGGAGATTATTTGGACAAAACCTTTTGAGACATTTTAGAAGATGATTTAGGCGAGACCATTTGAGGCATTTTATAAGATGATTTTAGAAAATGATTTAGAAGATGATTTGAGGGTGAAACTCTGTGGTCGTTATAATACACAAGTTCCATTTTATCAATGTTGTGAGGTCCCCTACCCCAACCTCAAAGGGCCCCGACCCCCAATACCCAAACCCGAAGGAACCCCCCGGCCCCACAAAGGCCCCCCTCGGTCCCCAGATGCCCCCCCCGGGCCCCCAAAGGGCCACCGGACCCCCACATTCTTTTGTTTGCATGTCTGGGTTGGTGTTTACAAGTCCCAGTATTTGTCTTTGTTGCTTTGTATATCTAAAGTGCATATCTTTCTCTGTTTGCATGTCTGATTCTATTTGTTTGCATGTCTGGGTTGGTGTTTGCAAGTCCAAGTATTTGTCTTTGTTGGTTTGTATATCTAAAGCGCCTATCTTTCTCTGTTTGCATGTCTGATTCTATTTGTTTGCATGTCTGGGTTGGTGTTTGCAAATCCAAGTATTTGTCGTTGTGGTTTGTATATCTAAAGTGCCTGTCTATCTCTGTTTGCATGTCTGGGTTGATGTTTGGAAGTCCAAGAATTTGCCTTTGTCGGTTTGTATATCTAAAGTGCTTGTCTTTCTCTGTTTGCGTGTCTGATTCTATTTGTTTACATGTCTGGGTTGGTGTTTGCAAGTCCAAGTATCTGTCTTTGTTGGTTTGTACATCTAAAGTGCCCATCTTTCTCTGTTTGCATGTCTGATTCTATTTGTTTGCATGTCTGGGTTGGTGTTTGCAAGTCCGAGTATTTGTCTTTGTTGGTTTATATATCTAAAGTGCCTGACTTTTTCTGTTAGTGTGTCTGATTCTATTTGTTTGTATGTCTGGGTTGGTGTTTGAAAGTCCAAGTATTTGTCTTTGTTGGTTTGTATATCTAAAGTGCCTATCTTTCTCTGTTTGCATGTCTGATTCTATTTGTTTGCATGTCTGGGTTGGTGTTTGCAAATCCAAGTATTTGTCGTTGTGGTTTGTATATCTAAAGTGCCTGTCTATCTCTGTTTGCATGTCTGGGTTGATGTTTGCAAGTCCAAGAATTTGCCTTTGTCGGTTTGTATATCTAAAGTGCTTGTCTTTCTCTGTTTGCGTGTCTGATTCTATTTGTTTACATGTCTGGGTTGGTGTTTGCAAGTCCAAGTATCTGTCTTTGTTGGTTTGTATATCTAAAGTGCCTATCTTTCTCTGTTTGCATGTCTGATTCTATTTGTTTGCATGTCTGGGTTGGTGTTTGCAAGTCCGAGTATTTGTCTTTGTTGGTTTATATATCTAAAGTGCCTGACTTTTTCTGTTAGTGTGTCTGATTCTATTTGTTTGTATGTCTGGGTTGGTGTTTGCAAGTCCAAGTATTTGTCGTTGTTGGTTTGTATATCTAAAGTGCCTGTCTTTCTCTGTTTGCATGTCTGATTCTATTTGTTTGCATGTCTGGGTTGGTGTTTGCAAGTCCAAGTATCAGTCTTTGTTGGTTTGTATATCTAAAGTGCCTATCTTTCTCTGTTTGCATGTCTGATTCTATTTGTTTGCATGTCTGGGTTGGTGTTTGCAAGTCCAAGTATTTGTCATTGTATATATAAAGTGCCTATCTTTCTCTGTTTGCATGTCTGATTCTATTTGTTTGAATGTCTGGGTTGGTGCTTGCAAGTCCTAGTATTTGCCGTTGTTGGTTTGTATATCTAAAGTGCCTGTCTTTCTCTGTTTGCATGTCTGATTCTATTTGTTTGCATGTTTGGGTTGGTGTTTGCAAGTCCAAGTATTTGTCTTTGTTGGTTGGCTTATCTAAAGTGCCTGTCTTTCTCTGTTTGCATGTCTGATTCTATTTGTTTACATGTCTGGGTTGGGGTTTGCAAGTCCAAGTATCTGTCTTTGTTGGTTTGTATATCTAAAGTGCCTGTCTTTTTCTGTTTGTGTGTCTGATTCTATTTGTTTGCATGTCTGGGTCGGTGCTTGCAAGTCCTAGTATTTGCCGTTGTTGGTTTGTATATCTAAAGTGCCTGTCTTTCTCTGTTTGCATGTCTGATTCTATTTGTTTGCATGTTTGGGTTGGTGTTTGCAAGTCCAAGTATTTGTCTTTGTTGGTTTGTATATCTAAAGTGCCTGTCTTTCTCTGTTTGCACGTCGGATTCTATTTGTTTGCATGTCTGGGTTGGTGTTTGCAAGTCCAAGTATTTGTCCTTGTTGGTTTGTATATTTAAATTACATGATTGATGGGCCACTCTGCAAAAGTTACTGAATCCTGATACAATCAATTTGCCCCAATGATATTGTCACGGACCATCCCTTTACCCTCAACAAATTCCCCCATACGAACTAAACAAATTTTTTTAGTTTTGATAGCCAACTTTCCCTCTAGAGATAGTGTCACTGAATACGATGTATTTTGCAGCCTTTATATTGACTTATTTGTTGTTTTTATAAGTGTTGTCATGGCTGCGACCACACAAAACTCCCAACCTAATCTCTCAACAACCTCTACTAATTGTAAGGAATTACACGAGTTTTTATGTGCATGGTTATAAGATATTGCAATGACCTCATGTTTTAATATGATTTAAATTCGGTTTAGTCCCTTTGGTGAAAATGGAGAAAATTTAGTCCTTTTGTTCCAGAACGAATTCTATGATAAATTTTAGAAAAATGCTTATTGGGAAAGGGGGAAAGAATAGGATTATTCTTATTAAAATTAATATCTGATAGTCTCCATCGGTAAATATTTCTAATCGGGATTGGTCTCCCACTTGGCTGGTCAATATTTATAGCATTTTTTGCTATTTCATCAACCTGATGATTACCACTTATGCCAGAGTGGCTAGGAATATACTGAAAATAAGTTCTTATGCCACTTGAAGCAAGATTATCTATAATACTGAGACAATGATAAGTGTCAATGTCCAACTTATACTGAGGAGCTGAGGCCAGCAACTCAAGGCTTGATAAAGAGTCGGAATATACTATAATATTATTTGAATTTGCAAATAAACATGACATTTAAAATTTCGTAAAGAACTTTGTACAAGTAATGGTAAAAAATGAAGGGAGGGGGAAGGTAAGACATACTTTTATTGACAAACGATTATAACGTGCTAAAGAAATACCCAAGTCAAAATTTTTTAAAATTGAAACATTTCATATCAAAAACATAATACAAGTCAAAATCGTTAAGAATAAGAAAAACAAAAAGAAATATTGATAACTGAAAAAGAATTATATAAAGGACTAGATTAAAAAGTTGAAACACACAAAAAATTGGAGCCAAAGAAGCATGACAAATAGAAAAAACGAAAGTGCCAATGGAAAAAGGGTAAATATTTTAAGTATTTAAGTGTTTCATGTATTCTCTTCTGTTTTTGTTATACTTCACTAGTGTCATTTTTGTATATGGTGAGGGTTAAAAAATATCGTTATTTTCAATAACTATTGGTGGATGATTTTCCACCTGCTAGATTTTATTTCAATTTTTGGATTTTGTACGACAAGGTTTAAAGACAAACCAGCTCCATATTTTCCAAGCCAGCCGTGATAAAAGTTCAAGAAATTCTATTCAATTGCTGTTAAAATGGTGGTATTTCCGCAGGCTGGTTCAAACATGGCACTGCTATTATGAATAATTTTCCATTTGGTGAGAACCAAGCATAACTGAAAAAAAAAAAACAGATGGAGAGGAAAGACAGTTACGTAATGGGCACTATTTTTGCCTTTTTTTGTCTCGGTCTAGTTATGCTTAAGTTATTTTCCTCTTGTTCATGAATATGGTAGTTCTAGGTTGTCCTGGGTTCATTTTACTAAATGGTCCTAGTAATGTCATGTTTCAAAATTTCGAATACGAATTCCATTAGATCCTAAATTTTTTGGTGACAAGACGATGTGAACGAATTAGTTTATTTCGAAACTAATTTTCTATAAGATTACTACTGTTTGGGCCTGTGAAGCTTTTACTGCACTCAAATCTTCGCAATTTTTACATTTTGTAAATATTTTCGAAAAATAACCTGATTTTATAAAAAGAGGAGAACAGGCTAAAATTAAAAATGTTTTCCGCTAATTCCGTTAGAGATTTATTTTCTCTAAATCACTCTCAATTATAGTAGTCCCTAAGGATCTTTCATTGTTTCATTTTTCCTTCACTTTCCTCCTATTTTCCTAGCATAAGGAAGCTACAATAATTTTGGCTGCTATAATCAAAAAAAGTACACGCTCTATTAGTGGAATATTGGTTTGTATGTAAAAAAAGTAACTTAATGTAATCTGCAGAAATGATTGTGCAATGAGAATCATTCTACCCCAAACATTTACAGATATAAACAAAATTGGAAGATAAGTATATTTTCTTTTATGAATCTTTTTAATTTTTATGTTTTTATGATGATTTATATAATTTTATAATTTAATTTATGTGATTTAATAATTTCATTTATACGATTTAATAATTTCATTCAATTTTAAATTTTTGTAGCTTATATATTTTATTACATTTTTACACTTTTATAATTTTTTTAATTAGTCTTTATTCACCCTTTTCTGCCAAAGCTGAACGTTTGACATTAGTATTAAATACTAATTAATGAGTACATTGATGACGCTGAGCTTGATCATGTCCTGTGCTAGTGCACATTGAGATTTCGAACGATAATGTACTATATGGAATTCCTTGAGAACAGAAAATCAAGCTGTTTTCCAGCAGCAATACAAATCAAAGCCAATTGACTTCAATTAATCAGAAAGTTGTTTGTTTTTTATAATGTCACTTTGTATGGGTGTTAGTACCGCCTTTTCAGTTCCAGGTACTGGGGGGACTTGTGAGACTTTTGTTAAAATCATTCTTGCATTTTGTTGTTTAATTCAATGAATGAATCTATACTATCTGTGGTGGTAAAAATTCGTATAAGCGATGTGTCGAAGGGCGACAGATGGACTCCTTAATTGTTTTCTACTTTTTTAGGAGTTAGCGCAAATTTTTGAATATACTGACAACAATTCACTAATCATGATTTCTGTGGGACTTAGTGCTAATATTCAAATACACTCGTAGAATCTACTTAGGCTTGTAAGATTCTGAATTTTCCAGGTTGAATCTGAAACCGCAAAGAATCTACGACTGGCATTGCAAGGTTTGGGCTTATCAAAACCACCCGCAAATATTTCAGCTAGTCAGCTCTTTGGAAAATTAGAATCTAAGGTAAAATATTGGACCAGTACTTTTAAATCAACAATAAGTCAGTTTTGCATGTCATGAGGGAAAAGCTTGAGCACCCTTCCTCTTCTTCTATTTAACAGCAGGCGGGCTTTTCAGTAAAACTATTTAGCCCTTTTCCTTTTGCTTCACTCTGTGGGCTACAGAGCTAGTGGCTTGATTGCCTCATATTTATTAGATATTTTCAGATAGCTGTCAGTAGATCTTTTGACTCTAGGAGTTCAATTATGAGATGATAGATGTTGTTTTCTATGCTCTGTGTGCAGGTATAGTTGGCTAGGCTCTTGGCTGATAGTGAGATTTTGTGGTGTTTGAAGCATTTTAGCAGTTTAAAAAGCAAGGTATGTTGTGCAGACGTCAGCATATTACATTCAAATAGGCGATGGTCAATTGTTTCATTATTCATATTACAATGCCTACAAAGAGGGGACAAGGGAATTGAACCACTTGAATTAGAAAAACTTATACGAGAATGCAAGAAAATTTATTCCCTTTGTTCCAGAACGAATTCTATGATAAATTTTAGAAAAATACTTATTGGGAAAGGGTGAAAGAATAGGATTATTCTTATTAAAATTAATATCTGATAGTCTCCATCGGTAAATATTTCTAATCGGGATTAGTCTCCCACTTGGCTGGTCAATATTTATAGCATTTTTTGCTATTTCATCAACCTGATGATTACCACTTATGCCAGAGTGGCTAGGAATATACTGAAAATAAGTTCTTATGCCACTTGAAGCAAGATTATCTATAATACTGAGACAATGATAAGCGTCAATGTCCAACTTATACTGAGGAGCTGAGGCCAGCAGCTCAAGGCTTGATAAAGAGTCGGAATATACTATAATATTATTTGAATTTGCAATCAAAGGTTAGTTTTCCTTAAGGTGTTCTAATGCCATGATTATGGCATTTAACTCACAATGCATTATACCAACATTAATATATAATCTCTCGCCCATTGCAATTTTCAGGTGAGGAAGGAAATCACCACTTGCTACCTTCTCATTCATTTTTGACCCATCAACAAATATTTGGAAGTGGTTTTTATAAGCAACTGTATTTAGTTTGGGAGTTAAATCTTTATTCCACTTTGAGAAATCAGTATTTATTATGGGAATTGACCAATTCCATGGGGGGATTGGGGGAAAGTAGGTGCAATAGACTTTGCTGGTACAGGGAACTTCTTCTGAATATTGGCATACTCATCTGCAATGCATCTATACATGGCTGGATTTCTTAACCAATTATGAAGGGTGTGTGAGCTATTTGATTTAATTTTTGTAAGATGTTTTGTCAAGAGAAAGCTACGTCTCTCCCTTATTGTTGTAAATCCACTCTCCATAAGCAGAAACTTGGTGCTTGTGGGTTTCCTGAGACCAAATATGAGACGTATATTTTTTTTGCATCTGGGTCTTTGCACATGCACCATAGACGATGAGCCCATAGTCAATATGGGGTCTTATATGTGATTTATAAAACTGGAGTAAGGTTTTCTCCTTAGATCCCCAGGGTGTGGAAAGAAGTCTTTTTAGTATATTTGTTTTTCTGTAGCATTTTTTTATTGTGTTTGAACTGTGGAGGTGGAAATTAAGTTTTTGGTCAAGCATGAGACCTAGGTAATTAATATGATTATCTTCTGGAATAGTTGTTCCATTTAGAGTTAGTTTTGCATTAACATGGGTTCCGCTTTCGGTGAAATTGAAATAATTTTGACTTGGTAGGTGCAATGGATAAATCTGAATGTTGAGAGAATTTTTCAAATTGGAAAAAGTGACTTTTGCAGATTTGACTGTGCTATCTCAAAGGTGTTGCCAGATGACCATAGCACCAGATCGTCAGCATGTTGTAGATTCATGTGGGGGAGGTTCATGTCCCAGAGATATAGGGCAAAGAGGAGGCAACTGAGGACTGCTCCCTGAGGTAGGCCTTTGGTTATTGTCTTTTGGGGTGAAGAGGCTGTACCAACGCAAACAATTGAAACTTCGCACTTCTATGAGGATTTATAAAAGATACTAGCTTGGGGGGTAGTCCAAGGTTTGCAAGTTTGTTTAAAAAGGATTTGGTGCTTCACATTGTCATATGCCCCTTCAAAATCTAGGAAAGCTGCAACTAGGACATTATTTTTTGAGAATGATTCATTTATTGCATTTGTTAGCAAAATGAAAGCATCTGTTGAGGAGTGGTGTTTCCTGAATCCAGTTTGAGTGTGAGGGATCATGTTTATTTTTTTTCAACAAACCAGAGGAGTCTGTAATAGATCATTTTCTCCATTATTTTCCCCATCACAGGAGTAATCATTATGGGCCTATAGGACTCAGGGTTATCTTTGGGTTTATTTTTCTTTAGGATTGGTAGGAGGGACGAACATTTCCATATATTGGGGAACATAGAAGATGCCCAAGCGTGATTATAACAGTTTAGCAGTTCCTGTTTGTATGAAGGGGTGAGATTCTTTATCCATGTAGGGTGTATATTGTCATAACTGCCGCTAGTTTTGGTCCTAATATGATGTATTGCATTATTCATTTCCTGGATTGAAAATGGACTAGTTATATACTAGGATCCTGGGCGTGGTTGGTACCATGGGTTCATAGGAATTGGGGACGTTTTGCTTTGATTATTTGATGTTAGTTTATTAACAAAAAGGATTGCAATAGGTTAGCTTTTTCATTATCATTGTCATAATGGGTATTATTATGTATAAGCTCACACAGGAGTGGGTTGGGAGAAGTCTTTTTCCCACAGATGATGCTTATGACTTTATGTATAATTGGCTCATGTGTTTCTCTGGAGATATTATTTGCAAAATTATTCCAGTATTTATATCTAGCATCTATTATAGTCCTTTTTAGATTTGACTCTGCTTGTAATTTTCTAAAATATGTAGTAGGTGATGGTTTTTTTTATGAATGCTCTCCTAGCTACCTTTTTTGTTCTCCATTTATTTTGGCACTCATTTGTCCACCTTGCTTTGGGAATGTGTTTAGGGAAGGTTTTTTTGGGTGTTGTCCTGGGGATAGCATGATTAGCTGTATTTATTAGTATGATGCCAATACTTCAGCATGTGTGTCAACTGTTGTGTTTGAAATGCATGAATTTTGGGTGAAACTTGTAATTTCATCATTTAGCTTATTTTGGAACATAGAACAACTTGTTTTAGTGTTGATATATTTGGAGGTATGTGATCGGGTTTCAGCAGGTTCATTTAGGAAGCAAACTATAGCAAAGTGGTCAGTACATAGACTATCAATTTCATTTATACAAATTTTATTCAAAATGTTTAATGACACGATTTGTAGGTCAATTGTAGAGAATCTGCCACTTTTGGGGTTGAAATATGTATTCGGGTTTGGAGGGGTAGCAGCAGCTAATTCAATATTATTTGAAGTCATATGCTCAATCAATTTACCAGCTTTATTTGCTGTTTTTTCCCCAACAAAAGGCTCTGGGCATTGAAGTCTCCACAAATAATGATATTTTTTAACATATTAAAATTATTTATATGTTTAAAGAAATCCATGGCATCTGTAGTTTGGCCATTAGGGTTATAAAAGCTTATTATGTAGGTTTTGTATTATTCAGCCAAACACTGATACCAATGGCATCAACATCATTTGCAAAATCTGAAAAGTTGATGCCACAGAATTTTATATTATTTTTAACTATTAAAGCTACTCCACCTCCTTTTCTCTCTGATGATCTATCCTTTCTCAGGATAGTATATCCCTGAGAGTTAATTTGTTGATTTTGGGTTAAATGAGTTTCTTGGAGGCAAGCAATATTAATGGAATTATTATTCATAAAAGATATTAGTTCATTTAGCTTATTTTCTGTGAGTGATCTTACGTTCCACTGGAGTATTGATATGTGTTGTGTTGTTGATTTATTTTTCATATGACTGTGTATCAATGTTCAGCTTTGTTAATAGTAAAGCAAGATCTTTTTTTGCTTGAATGAGCATATCATCAGGATGTAGATTTTTGCCAATTCTGCAATGATTTTTGTTTTCTGTAGTTGATGTATGTTCATGGCCTGAACTGCATTAAAGTTTAGAATGAATAAGCATATATTTGGGGATTGCATGTTTGATTGTGCATCCTGTTTGTCAGTTAAGGGATTAATTCCTGGTAGTGTTTCTGGTTTGTTCTTCTTGGGAGGGGGGGCCAGGCTGACCTCATCTCACCGGACAAGGAGGCTTGTTGACTTGGTGATTCCTTCTGATAGGAATTTGAGCTAGGGGGCTTAGAGGATGCTGTTTTATGCGGGGTACTTGATGCATTGGGGGCGTTTGACTTGGGGGTTTTGGTTGGTTTCATTACGGGCTTTATATGGTATTGTTGGGCAGCATTTGCTTCCATTGCTGCAAATGGGTATGGAATGGCCTTCTCTGTTGCTATTTGGAGTGTTAGTGCTCTTTTCTTATATGCAGGGCATAGTGATTTATTGATAGATTCATGTGGGCCTTTGCAATTGATACATGTAGGCTGAGTGTTGTTGCAAGTTGTCAACTCTTTAGGATGGAATGCTTTACAATTACTACACTCTAGTAGAATTTCATTGCATTTGTTTGCTGTGTGTCCCAGTTTGAGACACTTCTGACACTGGATAGGTTTTGGTTTGTATTCCTTGTGCGGTTTGATTTGCCCAAATAGGAATAACTTTTCTGGGATATTAATTTTTTTCCTTCAGTGTAAATAAGAAGGATCTACTTGTTTTTAGGTCATTAGAGTTAGGTTTACCAAGTTGGGTAACATCTTCAACTGGGATTGTGTTGCCAGCCCTATCTGAGAGCCCTTCTTTTAACTCCTGAATGGGTATTTCTGGGGGAATATTATAAACTACTATTTTTGTTGGGGTTTGTTTTGGGTTCTATTTAGATGCATTAATTGGGGTATTCAGAAGGGATTTTAGATTAATTATTGTGTCTGCTGATTTCTGATGTTGGACAGCTATTAGCAGAGATCCATCACGGTGAATATTAAGAGACAACATTGATTTTAGCAATTTGAAAATTGCAACTCTTATTGCAGTAATCTTTTTTATTCCAAAGGGAGTAATAGGAGAAATTTTAAGGTAAATTCCTAAGTTTTGGGAGGGAGGATCTTGGGCAGGGAGAGGGGAAATGCTTTTGATTGGGGAGATTTTTTTCCTTTTTTAGAGCTTCTAGAAAGGACCTCTTGAAACCCATTATCATCATTTATAGTGACATTAGCCCCTACACTGATCATTGTCCTATTCTCAGAATTGGAGATATCATGTGAACTTTGTGATAGTGAGCTTGACCAGCCAAGATGGGTATCAGTTTCACAGGTATTTGGGGTGGGATCTGGGGGAATTTTTTTTTTTTTGAGGACTTCTGAGCATTGCCTATTGGAATAAGCTTTAAACTAAAACAAGGAAGGATATTACAATGATAACAAACCGTCTGCACTCTACTGTGGGGAAAGTTTCAGGATCAAAAGAAACACCACAGTATGGCCCTGAGGAGGACTTGAGCACGATTGGTTCGGTACAACTACTGATTAATTGAGATAATAATTCACAAGAAATTTATTTACTTCTGCTCAGTTACTCCTGCTTACTTCTGCACCCTCCATTTACTTCCCTATTTTGTCATAATTCTTCTGTTGGATAAGGAAATATTTCAGTCTGCCGGTTCTGGCTCCATTTTAATTAATTTCACCAGCATGCCTTAAGGCCATCTCAGATTAAACCCTCAAGAATCCTGATTTTCAGCATTCTTGGCGCAGCAGTATGACCACTTGTTTTTGGCCGTGGTGACTTAGGTTCGAATCTTAGATAAGATAAATTTCTGTCTTAGAGAAGACTTAAAAATCGAAATTAGCAAATCGTCCCCTGAAAGCGATTTTGCCGGAATTTTTTTTTCCAAAAAAAAAAATTGGAAAACGAGTTTGAAAATTTTGACATTTGTATCTCAGAATCGGCTATAGCTAGAGCGTTGATTTTCTGAACATGAAGCGAACTTCCGTTCAACAAAATCAGTAACTTTAGGCCCGAAGGGATCATGTTGTATGTGATTCGGCAAAGCCGCTTTAAAGATATGTGATTTGGCAAAGCCGCTATAAAGATATGTGATTCGGCAAAGCCGCTTTAAAGATGTGTAATTCGGCAAAGGAGAACTGCAAAATACAGGCAGTTGGAGACGTCTTATAGCAATGCCAATCAGACCATTCGAAAGAGATTTTTTTTTTACACAAGATAGCGTTTGTAACTCAGTTCCGACAAAAATTGGTATTTTTGGCAAAACTGCTTTCAGGCGACAAAAATGTTAAACAATTTCAATCTTTTTCAAAATGCACTAAAAGTGGAAAATCATTTTTTTTCGAAAATATGTGATATAAGTGAAAATGAGGGGGGCAAAACAAATTAAGCTTTAAGAGTGGAAATTGGGATTACTGTCGAAAACAATCACAAACGCCATCTATCATATGTTCCTTGGCATTTTTCAAACTTGGCATTCTTAGCATTTCAGCATTTTTTTTCAAACTTTGTTTTTGCGTTTTTTCAAAAACCGAGACGCTTGATACTACACTAATTTTGCCAATTATAGTAACTATATTAGTTTTTTCCCTATTCTTACACTAGAAAATGTCAAGAAACGCCAAATGATAGATGGCAATGATGATTTTCCCAACACTAGCGCCAATTTCCGCTCCATAAGTTAACCTTGCTCTTTGTTATATCCCAGCTGGTTAAACTCAATACTCAATTCACTTGTCTAACCTGTTTTCCTGCAGCTTAGTCAGCCCTCAAGGTACTTAAAGGATCGTATTGTTTCGACATTGTTTATTCTTTTCTTTTTGCCTGCAAAAAATTTTTGAAAATCGGGATTTTGAGTATCGAGATTTCATTTTAGCGCATCTTGGTGGTGTACCGAAAATCTTCCTTGCATAGACAAATTGATGCTAATAAAATTGGAGAAAACGTGTTGGACATTCTCCAGTTCGCCCACTCTCATGTAGCATTTATGTTGTGTGGTAGAGACCTTTGCCTTGTAAAGAAGAACATTTATTCCACTGTAAGCACAATTTAAATTTTCGAATTGGAAGAAATCATGTTGCAGGAAAAGCACTAGTCTTAGCTTTTCAAAATTAGAAAAAGTTTTGGTAATTCTGTAGTAAGCTATATTATTTAGTGTATTATAGATTACAGTTCCTTTACACGTAATTTAAGTGAATATTTTTGAAACTTCTTTGTTTTCTTTTTATTTTTAATTTCGGTTAAAAGTCAAACCGGATTGTGTACGGGTTCATGGTTTGGATTTATATATGGCATATATAGTTAATGGGTATTGGGCCCATTGGTCAAACAAGTCTATAGAGTTATAGGTTCTTAAAGATGCCACCAAACCACAAGCGCGCACAGGTTTGACCAGTTCAAGGGTATCAGAATATTAATCTGGGGTGGGTGGAGGGTTGGATAAAGGGCATTAGGGTGTATCAAGATTTGTAAGGATTCATTGGTAATAACTAACAATTTTTGGATTTTTCAATGGAGCAAGAATATAGTTTTTGAGTTTTGTACAGGAATATTTGTCTTCTCGAGGACTGAAACAAAAAGAATCACCCCAGCAGGGCTGATGCTCCGTTTGGGCTCACTGCCACAAGGCTGGGCGACATGCTTGTTACTTTTCCTTGTAAAAAAAAAGAACAACTGAAAACTGAAAAGTCGATTCGACGCCCTTCAACCGCCGTCTTCTTTCGAAACTTATCAACTCTGTCGCTGTACCACATTATCTGTACATATCGCTGTTTTGGAAAATGCTCACAAAATCTGACAAGTCAAAAATTCGTTCAAGTTTCTTCCGGTTCGCAAAATATATCTTATGTTCTCCCTCTTGTGCCCTCAACTCTTATCTAGTTGGAAAATTCAGCATTGCTGACCCAATTATAGCTGTGGAAAAGCAAATTTGTGCTTATAATTCCCGTTTGACGAAGTTGGACCATCCTTAGTCGTCGGTACTGGCCCAGTAGTTAAGATGTATTTGTTGTGTTTTTTTAAGTGTTTGTTTTCGCGCTTAGTGTGTATTTCTTCTCTTTTTTTGTTTATTGCTCCGTCTTTTGCTTTCTTTGTATGACGAGTTTTCCGATAAATAATAATAATGGATTTGGAAGATCTTTACTACTAGGGTTTTCTTCTATGGCGATTCGAAGGCTGTAGCTCCATTTCGATCCAACAGCAGTTTTGCGTGGTTTTCAGGCTATTTTTCAAATTCCCACAAATCTGTTTTTGGAATAAACTTCTACCATCAAGATTAATTAAAATAATAAAGTTACCATTATTAAATCAGCTTCAGATAACAATTTTTCTCCACTTGACAGTTAGTTTCCAAATCGTATTTTAAAATTTTCTGTTACTATGGGCTACGACTCGTTCCTTACGAGGCTGTCTCTAAGGAGGCAACCACGATTCTTTGATCTATGGTAACTTGAACATTTGTACCTATTTTCTCTAAAGTAAATATACCATTACAAACGCGGCCAGTGAACAAAGTCCCACTAGAGGACTCTTAAAAGTACAATAACTTTTTTTTTCAAAAGGTGTCAGTTAAGAAATGTAACATAGACGAAATGTTCTCAATTTTTATTTTCTAGCTACGAGAAGTTGTTTCCAAAGCTCCGCCCACTATAATCAGTCAACCATTATTTACATACGGTTCGACAGAAAAACAATGGTTCTTACTTCAAGGTATTTACGAAGATATGGTCAAAGAGTACAAAATGAGAAGGGAAACCTTGTTGAAGAGAGTTGATGTTACCATTTAGAGTTTTACGGTAATGCCTTTTTTAGTTTTTATATTGGTAAAATAAATATCCACGAAATTTAAGAAAGTTATGCGTTATAGCTCAGCGCAAAATTTGTACATCCCATTCTGTTAAAATAGTTATTTTGTATACTTGCTTTTGCTTGAATGCACAGCTATTTGGCATAGAATAATGCTCTGTGACTATTTTCACCTTTATAAATAAACGAGAGATCATGGTGTCTTCCGGGCTTCCTACTATGGAAGATGACAACCTCAGTCTTGGATTCGTTCAGCTTGAATTTCTTCGATTCTAAGTAAGGTTCTACTCGGTTGCTTCCGATGTTGACTTCCTTTACAGTAGAACGGGACGTGGGGGGCTCAAGGAGCATAACTTTGGTTTTCTGCCAGTTGATCTTCAGTCCAACTTTCGAGGCTTCTTCTGAGAGCACCTGGAGAGCTTTGGTCATCTTATCGACGGTGCTCGCAACTAGCGCTATGTCGTCGGCGAAGTCAGCATCAGAGAGTGCCCAGCGTACTGTTCGGTGGTACGGCCACCTCCTTCGCATGCCACGCGACGCCCCAGCACGGGTCGCATTTGACTTCGACCCCACCCTACACGGATGGAAACGACCCAGAGGACGCCCACACACTAGGTGGAAAGACAAAGCCGATGAATTCCTCACCCAAGCCCACATCCCGGTGGAAGAAGCTGCGATCCTGGCAAGCGATAGGTCAACCTGGAGGCGCCTAGTCTCATCGTTCTCTACGCCGAACCCTCGGCAGGAGCCTTAAGTCAAATAAGTAAGTAAGTAAGGTTCAGTTAAATTCAGGAGAGAGTTTGGACCTCCTCGGCTCCTCGTCAGCAACGAACAGTAAACAAGAAAAGAGAGTATTCCCTAGTGGGATAATAGGAGCCTATCTCTCTTTAACCCACTCTGCCAAATCATTAAGATACAAAGTTTTCTGAATTGTTTGGCTTATTCCAGTTTTAGTTTCTACCTCTTTGCTCCTGTTTTTTTACGTGTTTTTTTTCTTTTCTTTCTTTTTGTTATACTCCATCGTCATACCTTGTATTTTAATGGGTTATAAAATAAATTAATTAATTAATTAAAGTGAAGAGCTTCGGCGACAGCTTACCTCCTTGATGGGCTCCTCTGAAAGTTCTGAATGGCTGTGATGTGCCTTGTTTGGGAGTAATAACTACAGATAAAGTAACATCATATATACTAATTAATGATTTAATTGAATGCTAAGGTAGCCCAATCTTAACAAAGTATCGAAATTTAATGCAACTATCAATGCTATCGAATGCTTTTTTGATGTCAAGGAAGGCGACATAAAGCTTACCCTTTCTCCTGCAATATTTTTTCCATGAGAGCTTGGACTGGAAAAAAATGATCCGTAGTTGAATATCCTTTCCAATATCCATCTTGCGTCTTGCTGATAATGTTACCCACATCTAAAACCTTTTCCAAAAATTTTGATAATAGGTGGTACTAGGCTAATCGGGCAATAATTACATCATGCAGCCACTCTTTTTGTATAATGACTTTAAAACAGACGTATTTCACGCTGCTGGCCATCTGCACGAAACCATGACCTCATTAAACAAACTTAAGGGAACTGGCCATAGGGGCCCAGTTAGTTTCTTATACATAGTAGAGGGGCTTCCATCAGTACCCGTATAAGATCCTCCACAGTGACTCTTGATACTTTGCTTCAACTCTTTCTCAGATATCTCCTATACGAGCTCGTAAGAAAGCTCTAAGAATGCACTAACAACTAAATCAATTAACTCGCTATACAATTGTGAGTAAATGGATGGGGCATCGTAAGTCCCATCTTAACATGGAGTCCCATCATAGCATCTTAAGTCCCATCTTAACATGGAGTCCCATCTTAGCATCTTAAGTCCCATCAATCGGTGGGGCATCTTAACATTCCAGGCTTTAGAAATATATCGAAGAGGCATTAATGTTTGGGCTCACCCTTGACTGGTCAGTTGGTGCTCGCTAAGGCTTCCAGCACTTTGTTTAAATACTGGCTGATTTGTAGGCATGAAAACAATTTTCTTGTTCCTTAATTTTATATAAAAGTTTCGTCCTTTTTACCAAAGCCTTATATCGCTTCCTAGATGATGTAAATGCTAATAGGGCTTCGTGTTGTCATCATATGCCAATAAATCATTCTTCCAAATATTTATTTTCCTAGACAAGTCGTCGGTGCTCCTGGGAGTTTTGGAGACTTCCTGTAGGATTTCTGCATCCATATTTACTATTTAGGATTTACCTCAAGTAAATTGGAAGTATAACGCCTTAAAATCACCGAATACGACCAAACGATCCCCCAGAAACTTATGTTGTACAAAAGAAGCTTCTGTTGTACAAAAGAAACTTCTGTTTCTTCATGTAGAATAATCCACGTATCTTCAGAGGAGTAAGAACGATTTTGTGGCGCAGGATATACAGAACCGACAATAAAAAAGAAATTTTAAAAGCTAAATCTACCCCACGCTACATTCTCTGATTGAATGGAAATTTTTACAGCGGAAGGAATTGACGTCTGACCAAAACAAAAATAATCCTACCATCATAATTCAGGGTGTTTTTAGAGATTTTTCTATTCACTACAAGACAGGGACAAGTCCTGTCTTTGCAAGCGCTAGTTCCAAAGTTTGTACTTCGAAAATTTGAATTTCCTAGCACTTGGGAATTAGCTTGATGGGTCTGTGAACTGGGTATAGTGCTAGTTTTAGCAGCCCTCAATTCTATGCTCTCGGGAACTAGGTCATAACAATATGTTTGACCTTCAAGCAAAAGGCAATGTCCCAGTTAATTTGGACTCTTGTCCGCGTGACGAAGCCTCACTCAGCATCGGTTAGAGTATTTGGCGGGATTTACGCTCTAAATATATATAGTCCGGGGCTACAAAAATATTGAACTTTTTGAGGAGCCGACCATTCGGCAGTATTATATCACGGAAGTTCCCAACTATTAAATTTCACTAAGATAGGGCGTGCCGTATATGTTTTACTTGTCGAGGCGAAAAATATCTTCAAAATTGCACCTGGTCAGACTAAGTTAGGGGGCTTATTGTCGTCATAACCTCTTCTATGATACTACTTAGGGGTGGGTTAGTTGGTTTTAAATTATAAATGATCAAGTTTGCTGCTTAATGTCTTTTTCAAGTTGCTCTGACCTTTTCTTTTCTTCAGATAATTGGCTTCGAAGTTGTTCGATTTCGTATCTTACCGCTTCATCGTGACTCTTTGTTTCGGCTTCGAAACCCGCTAACTCCGATTCGATTGCTGAAACACTAGCTTCAACTTCGTGGATCTTGTTTAATTTAGCATCCATTTTTGATAATTTATCAAGACTTGCAGTGATCCCGGTTGATTCGGCCATTTCCAGATTTATCCTTAAACTCTTCCCAAAATATGATGAAGAAAATAAATACCAAGAAACGAGAACTTACTGACAGGGGGTGGGGATTTTAATTTCCCCCCCCCCCCGCTTTCCAGAAATGCCTGGAAAAGTTCATTTTCTCCGGCTCTGACTTCATAATCGTGGATTACAAACATTTTTTGTATAGCTGCAACCTAGTAAAAGACGGCACGACCCATATTAACAAAAAGATATCCTGTAAACCTTGAAAATGGCGTCGGATCTAAACACAAAATACACCATTAGAATTGCCTTTGCAAGAAACCCTATCAAGAAACTTACATTCCATTGGCTTGTAACACCATAAAAATAAAGAACTCTGAAAGCCGAATCACTAACAGAATAGAAATTTTGCTCTTCCTTTACATCAACAAAACTCGCTCGTGTATCACCGTCAAGAAATATCAATGCCAAGAAAGGCTGGTGTTCCAGGAAATGATATAATCTCTGATGTTTTTACAGCATTTTTAGTTATGAGGCCATTTCAGATTATATAAACGTCATAGTCTGACATCAGGTCTAGTTATAAATGCCATTGCGGTTCAGATAATACAACATCTTTTTCGTTGTAGACATCATACGTAGCAGTGTGGTGCGACAATTGTGATGCCATTTTCACTATATAGGGCGATAGCACAGGCAAAGAAATTAACAAAATATATCTCTAACCCCATACAAATGGATACAAAAGACTAGGGATGCATCATGATTGTTACTGTTATCATAAGACTCAATTTTTGGTTATCCGATATTTTCAAAAACAAAAGAATCATATCATCAGAGTTTCTTTTGTGTTCCATATGGTAGATGCTCAAATTATTGAGCCAGACAATTAGGAGGAATCAAAAGTTTGAAACAAGATAGTTGGGTTACATCAGATTCTTACAGCTATGAGAAAATATGGTCAAATATGGTCCTTATTTCATCATTTAAAGATGACCATTGAAGAGTAGCTTTTTAGTACCACTGAAGTTGCAAAGACAAGTATCTATTCAGATATTAAAAATGAAATTATCTAGCATCTTTAGAATAAACTCAAAGGTTTTGGCCGTACTATCAAACCAGATGATTGGTATGGGAGTGGAAAATATCTTACATTTTCTAACTTGTTATAAAATGTAACAGCCTATTAAGAGATTATCACGTCCCATGCTAAGAAATAAAATAACCCATAACTCCTAAAAATAATGTCTGATAGAAGCACAAAGTACACTAGTAGAACTGCCATGTTTTAAACTTTTACATTGGAAACTTACAGTCTCTTGGCTTGAACAACAAAGAAAATATGCTTGCTTGAAAACCAAGAAAGTGGCTTGACCTACGATATTCGACATCAACAGCATCTTTTCTTCCGTTTTTTCCTCTTGGCTATCTGAGCACTGGCAAAATCACAGAGAGCTGTTTAGTAGCTCGTTTTAAAGGGAATTGCTATATCTAGTTTCTTTTGTAATTAAAAAAAATTGCTTTAAAAATAGTATCACTTTTTACAAAAACTGAATTTTCATGTACAAACTTGATGAATGACGTCATAATCATAGGTTATTATCATATATGACGTAATAAGTGAATACAATATTTATGCATGATTATCTTTCAACAAGATATCCGGGTTTCAATGGCAGCTTGTAACCTTGTAAGAAGTGACCACGTCCCATACTAAGAGATACAATAACCCATAACTCCTAAAACTAGAGTAAGATCGAATCACAAAGTGCACTATTAGAACTGCCTTTTCGAAACTCTTACATAAGAAACTTACAGTCTCTTGGCTTAAACAACAAAGAAAATATGTTGGCTTAAAAACAAGAAAATTTGCTTTAACTGCGATATTCTGCATCGACAGCATTTTCCCCCATTTTTTCTTTCTCCTCAGCTAACTAGGCACTGGAAAGTCGTAGAGAGCTGTTTAATGGCTCATTCTAAAGGAAATTACTATAGCTAGTGCCTTTTGTAATCAAAAATGAAATAGTTTTAAAAATAGAATAAATTTTTACAAAAAACTACATTTTCGTGTACAAGCTTGATGAACGTAAGCTAAACGTAATAAAATCAAGAAAAATATCATAGGCAAGCAATCCAAATATCCGGGTTGCAGCGGTAGCTAGCAACCTAGTAAGAGACGATCACTTCCAGTGTTAAGAAATATAAAAACCCATAACTCCTCAAAAAAAGTCGGATCAAAACAAAAAGTACACCATTTGAACCGCCTTGTCCGAAACCCCTGTATAGGAAACTTTCGGTCATTTGGCTTGAACAGCAAGAGATATATATTGGCTTGAAAATCAAGAAAAGTGGTGGATACTACAACATTCTGCCTAAACAGCGTATTATTTTTCTATATATATATATATATATATATATATATATATAATATATATATATATATATATATTATATATATATATATATATATATATATATATATATATATATATATATATATATATAATATATATATATATATATATATATATATATATATATATATATATATATATATATATATATATATATATATATATATATATATATATATATATATATATATATATATATATATATATATATATATATATATAATCACAAGAAATGTCCTTTATTCTTTTTAATAAGAATTGTACTGTAGTCTTTATTCTTAAATGGAACGTGAGGTCGATTTATAAATAAGCAGAGGCGAATACATTCCGTGGCTAGATGCAGGGTTGTCTCCTCGATGTTACTCTTATCACAGTTGTGCTTTTTAGATACTTTATGGGTTTTTTAGCATTAATATACCTAAGGTTTATACATTCAAGTCTAAGGTTTCTAATTAAGTCTAGAAATTATTTATCACATTCTTTTTGAGTTTCGAGTTTTACATCTTGTTTTTAAGAGATTTCGTCGTAGACGCACAAAATTAACAGTCAACGAAGTGCTTTCGAGATGCATATTCACGTATGCTATTAAAACATTATTAAAAACAAATTTCAGTTAAATTTTGTCGTGTTTTGTGCAGAAATTTCAAAGGAAACCCAAGGTTCTCATTGTAGACTATTTATAAACTTTTCAAAAAAACGATCTTATAAATCTATTGTGTTACATGTTTGTGACTTTTTTCTTTCTTCGTGCCTCTAATAGTCGACTCAATGGTTAACATTAAGCTAAACCTGAATATGTTGGTGGCTAGCTGCTGGTCTTTTCTCTTGTACGTAGGGCTTTATTGTTGTTAAATTGAAGAGGCATAAAAAAAACGAGACCTAGACTGTTGAATTGAACTATTTAGTGCTTAGTGCTGTTCATATGTAATTTATAAGCCCAGTTTAGTTCTCACGGGGCATTCAGTCATGCCTTCATAATATACAGCAGAACTTTTTTTAAGAGTAAAATAAAAACTAGAGCCTGACCGATATATCGATGGGCCGAGATTATCGGGCCGATATAGGGGTCAGTGTCATTATCGGATATCGAAAAAAAACATCGGATATCGGTCGATTTTTTATGCGCAATATATCCAGAAGATGGCGCCAGATTTCTTCAAGAGGTTTTGCCTGTCGAGCATATACTCGTTAGTAAGAGACCATTTCATAGGAATGTAAATAAAATATCTAAAGCCGAACTGGCCAGCCATGACAGAAAAAATATAAATACGACAAACGGGTCTATGGCCAGTAAATGAAAACGAAGAAATAAAACAAAAACGAATATTTCGCCCGTATCAAACAAGGCGTCTTCAGCGTAGACAAAAAAATAAACTAAAACTAAAAAATGTACATACAACTAAAATAGACTCACCTAAAAATATAATATACAATTGCATAAAATGTACAATTTGGATCTACCTTCGTGAAACCGCATCACAAAAGTAACTGGATTAAACCTTTCAAAATAACAAATGAACAAGGAATAAGTTATTGCGACATAATTTTATGCAAAGCTTTTGATGCTGCTATTCGCTTAGGTTTATTACTTGAACTAACCCCTGGGAAATTTTGCAATACTTTATTTTTATTTTTAAATATGGGTTCCTTTTTTAAAATAGTATCATAAATAGGATCAATGTTTATATTCCCAGTATCTCTATTAATTGATAAACCTTCAAAAATATGTTTTTTAATTTCTAAATCTTCAAGAGCCCATTGTGTGAAACCTTTATCATTGGAAATGGCTGTTTTCTCCGCGAGCTGAACAAAATGGTCCCTATTAAATAATATATGAACTGCTAAGGCTGAAGTGAAACTGTCTGGAGGTTTTGTAAATTTTAGAGCATTATCTATTGAATTCCGGTGCTCAATAAATCGTGTGTTCGGCCTGTGTGTTCGGCCGATGTAAAATTTCCCGCAAGAGCAAGGGATGCTATAAACTCCACTTGACAAAATATTCCGAGTTATATCTATTCCATAATTTTGAAAAACAAGAGTTTCCAGAGTTAGAAAAACAAGATAGGCTACCCTTTTTAGATATTTTATTAATAAAGAGTGATAATGGTTTACTCTTTTCAAGTTATAGAAAACTCTTGTGTGCTTTAGTGTCTGGCCAATGGGTAACCCTAAATATGTAATATGGTCAGCTTGACAGCTGGTGCTATGTTAGTGTTTCCGAGCGTGATGGATTTGGGCTTCAGCGTTTCAAGCCAGTTGAACAATAGCACTTTCGACTTCGAAGCGTTGAATTCAAGACCAATAGCTGCATACTCTCTTTCAAAAGTTTTAAAATTTTCTTCAATTCTTCCAAATTCACGGACAATGTTTAATAAGTCATCAGCAAAGCAAACTAGGGAAAGATCTATACTTTTAGAATTGCAAGATTATGGATAATTTTCTTGTGCAGGAATCACGCTATTATTGAAAACTGGAGAAGAAGTAGGTGCGCCTGTACGAGCATCTTTCTTTACTGGGATTCTAACAGAATCTGTTTGCTTCTCTTACTTGATCTTGATTTCGGCCTCGAGGTTTTCATACTTGTCTCTCAGTGGTAGGAGTGTGTCATATTGGACGTCGCGCTTTGCCATTTCAAGTACAATCTGTTCTTGTATTAATGAGTCAAAAGCTCGTCGTATATCATATTTGCCAAGAGCGACAGATTCGCCAGAATTTTCGGCATCCAAATAGTACTGAAACTACCGCACTTAAAGCATGTCCAGAACCAAGCCCAGGCTGGAAACCGAACTGGAAAGGCGGTGTGTAGCATTTCGTATTAATTTCCTCAATAATCAAAAGTTCGAATATCTTGCAAAAAGTGGTAGATACTGTTATAGGTCGAAATGATTTGCATTCCCCATGAGGGTTTTCCCTTTTTGGTACCGGTGTAAGACTTCCGACGCAGAACGCACTACGAAGCAGAACCTTGCGCAAAAATCATCTGGAATAAGAGGGTTAAATGTTCAATAAGCAGAAACGATGGGTTTTGTAGGTGGACTGCAGAAATACTGTCAATACCTTGCGATCTCTTTTTTTTAAGATGACAGAGGGCGTTAGAAATCTCAGAAACTGATACAACACGATCGGTGTGACTTGCATGTGATAGTTGGTTATTGAGATATTTGAATTTTTTGCTTTTTTCTGGGCACGGGGGTGAAAACTCTTGTTCATAGTGTGCTTTCCATGACTCTATGGGGATTGACGATGCACCAGTGGTTGGTTTTTTTTATCTTGCATGGACCTCCAAATATTATTGGGTTTTCGCAGAGCAATTTCCGATGACTTACAAATAACTTCTGCGCGATGGTTAGATAGCTCTTTGGCAAACTTACGTTTGGTGCGAAGCCGGATTTCATTCACTCTTCCGGTTCGTGGACATCCGCAATCTTTCCATATAAGAGCCAGAATTTAGCCTTATCGCACGCATCAACTAAAGCCGCATTTTCTGACCACCCCTTTACTTGTGTTCCTGTTTTGATTTTTCGTTTTGGCACTGCTGCTTCCTCAGCTAGACGAAGTGCATGTGAAAACTGAGCAGTATACGTGTTAAGCAGAATTCGCGCTTCCTTTTCGCGGCTAGGAGTGGATTGTATTGTTCTTTTATTTTTGATATAAGGCTCTCACGTACGTGATTGTAAAGGAAGGGATCCTTTTTATTCCAATCCGTAAGCTCTATCCATTTGTGCGATCTCTTTTTGACTAGTCTGGCGAGTGCTTGAAGAGGGAGGTACTATATTCAATTCTATTGGGAAGTGGCCCGAAGAAAAGGGAGTATCAAAGACGCGCACTTGAGAGGGGGAAAGCTGTTTTCAACAAATCACATGGTCAAGATCAGATGTGGAACCTGTACTATGTATGTATGTGAATTTTTGTGTTTTGCCTGACACGATAAACGAGTCATCAAGTAAACTGTAAATCATATTTTTCCGAACGCTAGATTCAATACTATCAATCTCGTTGACATTAGCACTCAATAAGCAATTAAAATCACCCAAAATAACTGTAGGGAGTTTCCTACGCTTAACTAGGAGAAGGCACTCTGATAGTTTAGCGATACTTCTGGCAAAAAGCGAATCTGAATGGTCATCCCGGTAATCTGTCGGCAGATGCACGTTAACTACTACTAAATTACCACCTGCTTGCACTGCAAGGATTTTTTGCGTTGAGAATAAAATTTTTGACTCAATGTCTCTCCGAACACAAGTTACAAGGCCACCAGAGGGTCGACCAAGGGCCTGCTTACGCTCAGCAGGAACAGTATACATCAAATGAGACTGAAAAATGTCTAACTGATTCACAGACAATGGAAGGGCAAAGTGCTCTTGAACACTTACAATTGGGCTGGTTTTCAGCATTTCAGCTATTATTAAAGATCGGTCTGCAGTTGCTGTTTATGTTCCAAGACATAAGGTTCATGAAATTCAAGAAACACCGGATTTCATATCAGACTTTGTAGACTTGTTTGTAGGACAACGTACGCTATAGCATGTGTGTCCGCTTGAGTTGCAGCTCGTGCAGAAGGCTGGCTGATTGCACTTATTTAGGCGATCGGAAGTGTGATCAGTTGATCCACACTTTGAACACTGGTTGATTTGTGCATTTGGCTGCAAGATGACCAACTAAATGACACTTATAACACCGTTTCGGCAAAAATACAAAAGGCTGTGCTAGTAGTTTCTCGTAGTGTATTTTTATAGAATTAAGAAGAAAAAACTCGAGCTCGGTTCGCGATTCGAAATGTACTTTGAAGACACATGAGGTACCACATTGCAGTATTTTTACGGCATTTGGGATGAGCGGTTTGAGTGACTGTTCATCAAAGTCCTCCGGGACTCGTTTCAGGACACCAATGTGGCTCGGCGAGCGGACAGATGCCGTAACACCCTGACTGTTATTCTTCAACGTAGCGAAAACTGCATCTGCTGTTTTCTTCGATTTTACAACTAATTTCCAATCATTTTTTTATGTTCGAAGCTCATTTATATCGTCAACACTGGGACATAAGGTGTCAATAAACTCCTTTCAGGCAGTAGGAGTGTTCAAACTATCGGGCATGTTCTTAAGAACAACGGCATAACTAGGTCTTTGAGTAGGCTCGTCGGTCGGTTTGCTAGGCACCCACGGGATCGGCTTATTTTGTGCTATTTGATAAAGTCCATCAACTTTTCGCTTATTTTCGGTTAGGTGACAGATAACCGTAGCAGATGTGCTTTCATCCACTGTAGGAACGGAGCAAGGCGACAATAAGGCAGACGTTGGAATTAGACTTTTGTCACGATTAGCCGTTTGAGCGAACCATTTGCAAATGTCTAAAACATTTTCTTCCTCCGTCTTACTATGCCTGATTAGGCGAGTTTCGATTTTTAGGTCCTGATGGAGCTAAAAGTCTTTGCGTCAATCATCAAACGAGAAGAAACTCACGGCTTTTGCAATAATCACTTCCGCGGTTTCACCCGAAGTCATCGAGCGTGAAATGTAGTTTAGCACCGGATTGATAACAATCTTTCCACCGTGACCTGTATCACTTTTTTCGCCCATAATGAACGAAATATCAAGAGCGTCTTCACTCAAAACCGGCCAGTGTCTTCACTCGAAAACAGCCAAAGTCTACTGAATCACACAATACTAGGAACAAAGGAAGTATCGGGACCCGCTCACCCATTCCACACAATTTAAACCCTTAAATTGTGTGGAACTAAATGCGGTAGGTACATACGGCGCTTGCAGCAGGAACCCTCCCCTCTTCAGCTTATTGCCTAATATATGTTATCAGTATTCTGTTCCGGAAACTACTTTTGAATTTTGGCTTATTTTCGAACGGTACAGTAAGTGGCAACACTGCACTGTAAGGTAATTTAAGTCTTTCTGTCTTGTTTCTAATACTTTCTGTCTGAGTCCAATACTTGTTAAGTCACTATATCCCAAGGGAATTTAAATTCAAGCTGCAAAAATGTATATATCGCACAGGTGGAAGCCATAATTTATTAAGAGGTTAATATCCAAAATAAGGTGTAGACATAGCGAACTCTCAATCAAGACTGATTGATTTTATTTTCTTATATTTGGTTTTCTTTTTTCAGCATCTCAAAGAGGAGGGTACCAAGGACGTGGCGGGAGAGGTGGAGGAGGTCGCGGTGGACGTGTTCAAGGTGGATGGACTCAAAATCAAGAAAAGGTTGGAGGTGGGTGGGCGGATCTCAGGACCAAGGCTTTCAAAGTGGCAGTGGATACAGAAACCGTTATTGATCACTATGATGACTTTTTGGAGTTTTATATTGTTTTGATTTAAGGAATTAGAAATTAGATGCTCTGTTTCGTTTCTATTTTTCTTAATTGCCTCTGGCGAGCATAACGGTCATTGGAATAAGTAAGATCTCAGCAGTTTGATGACCAAGAAAACAGGCTTTGCGAGTTCAAATTTGTAATTTGATTACAGTGACCTTTGAGATGAACTGTATATTTTCATTGACAGAATGATCAATGCAGTATTATACATGATCTCCTAATTCAACGGGATATAGGAAAAAAAAAACCTAAAATTCAATGAAACTAAATAAAAAAAATTTTTAGTAATAAACTGACAGGTTTACAAAAAACAGCAATCCCCACGTTTCTTCGGTTTAACATTCCCTCAAAATTGTAGGCTGAACTCGTTATCAGAAACTATCGAACAAAGCTCAAGGGAACTTTATGACAACTTTCAATTTATTGGCAATACAGAATTTGTTTGTTTTAACATGGAAAACAATTAAATGCGTCGCTTTAGTTCATAGTATTCATTTGAGTGTCAGTAGATACACGATATTTTTTTCATCTGTCTGATGAGCCGTGAATAAATCTGACGGTTTTATAATGCGTGAGCTGATCACATAGTGATCCGTACGAAAAGGGCCGATTCTCGAAATCTAGTCCATACACTTGCAGCGATTGTCGTTGTGCTTCGTTGATGGTCAATGCAAAAGCGAGTCACACCACAAACTCTAAGCAGCAATAGCATATGTAAAATCAAATGGCATATTTTTTAGATCATCGAAATACGTGGCAAGAGTATACCCTCCAATATTCAAAATAGTAGCCTCGATGACACGGTCTATTATCTGTTTCTTCACACAAGTCTTGCCCTGCGGCAAAGTCCTAATGGATCAAAATTTCAGAGAAAAATGATTGACACACCAATTTTCAATATTAAAATGTGCTGTGGCGTACCTCACAAATCTAGTGAATTCAAGAAATCTATTGAGTAATTGACAATTCTTTGTTGATTCTAAAACAGTATCAATGGACTTGTGCGTTATGGCTTCGCCTGGTATTCCG
>CM051262.1:20150586-20288086 GCA_027921565.1 Artemia sinica
TTTACAACAACACTTTCTCTAAAAAACTTATACGCCCCCTGGGCATAACTTAAAACCCTTACCCTGAGAGTTGTGGGGGATTTTCCTCCTCAAAAACATATTTTCTATCGGGAAATCAACTACACTGAACAAAATGGCTATCTCAAAATTTAGATTGGATGTATTTGGACGAATGATGGGCGTGGGGGGTGGCTAGTTGCCCTCCAATCACTTTCGACTATGAAAAAGGGCACTATAGGTTTGAGTTTTCAATCGAATGAGCCTTTTTTAAGTTTATACGACAACAACTTCTATAAAAACCTTAAATGTCCCCCGGGCATAACTTAAAACCCTTGCCCTGAGGTTGTGGGGGAGTTTCCTCCTCGAAAACATATTTTCTATCAGGAAATCAACTACGCTGAACAAAATGGCTATCTCAAAATTTGATTGGATGTGTTTGGGGGAATGATGGGCGTGGGGGACTAGTTGCCCTCCAATAACTTTCGACTATTAAAAAGGGCACTATCCCTTAGAATTTCCAATCGAATAAGCCTTTTTTGAAGTTTCTATGACATCGCCTTCTATAAAAACCTTATATGCCCCCAGGGCATGACTTAAAACCCTTGCTCTGAGGGTTGTGGGGGAGTGTCCTCCTCAAAAACATATTTTCTATCTGGAATTCAACTACGCTGAAGAAAATGGCTATCTCAAAATTTTGATTGGATTTGTTTTGGGAAAATGATGGGCGGGGGGGGGCTAGTTACCCTCCAACCACTTTTGACTATTAAAAAGGGCACTAGCCCTTTGAATTTCCAATTGAATAAGCCTGTTTTGAAGTTTCTACGACAACACCTTCTATAAAAACTTCTATGCCCCCAGGGCATAACTTAAAATTCCCGGCCTTAGGGTTGTGGGGAGTGTCCTCCCCAAAAATATATTTTCTATCAGGAAATCAAATACGCTGAACAAAATGGCTATCTCATAATTTTGATTGGAGGTGTTTAGGGGAATGATGGGCGTGGGGGGGATAGTTGTCCTCCAATAATTTTCGACTATTACAAAAGGCACTAGAACTCTCGATTTCCATCGAATGAGCCCCCTTTGAAGTTTCTACGACGACCCCTTTCGTATGAAGTGCCTCTGGAAAAAAAAATTAATAAAACATTGGAGCCGTATGGCCTTTACTATAGGCAACACTACAGCGTTGCCTCTGATTTATTATTTTTTATTCTCAGAGGCACTTCATACGGAAGGGGTTGTCGTAGAAACTTCAAAGGGGGCTCATTCGATTGAAAATCGAGAGTACTAGTGCCTTTTTTAATAGTAGAAAATGATCGGAGGCCGACTAGGCCCCCCTTACGCCCATCATTCCCCCAAACACATCCAATCAAAATTTTGAGATAGCCCTTTTGTTCAGCGCAGTTGATTTCCAGATAGAAAATATATATTTTTGAAGAGGACACTCCCCCATAACCTTCAGGGCAAGAGGTTTAAGCTATTCCCTGGGGGCATATAAGTTTTTTTTTATAGAAAGCGTTGTCGTAAAAACTTCAGAACAGGCTCATTCGATTGGAAATTCAAAGGCCTAGTGCCCTTTTCAACAGTCGAAAATGAAGGGCAACTAGCCCCTTCCACGCGCTCATCATTCCCCCAAACACATCCAATCAAAATTTTGAGATAGCTATTTTGTTCAGCGTAGTTGATTTCCAGATAGAAAATATGTTTTTGAGGAGGACAATACCCAACAACCCTCAGGGCAAGGGTTTTAAGTTATTCCCTGGGGCACATAAGTTTTCATAGAAGCCGTTATCATAGAAACTTCAAAAAAGGTTTATTCGATTAGAAATTCAAAGCCCTAGTGCCATTTTTAATAGTCAAAAGTAATTGGAGGGCAACTAGCCCCTTCCCCCAGGCCCATCATTCCCCCAAACCCATCCAATCAAAATTTTGAGATAGCCATTTTGTTTGGCGCAGTTTATTTCCAGATAGAAAATGTGTTTTTGAGGAGGACACTCCCCCAAAACCCTTAGGGCAAGGGTTTAAATTTATGGCCTGGGGCCATATAAGATTTTTGTAGAAGGCGTTGTCGTAAGAACTTCAAAAAAGGCTCTTTCGATTGGATATTCAAAGGGTTAGTGTCCTTTTTAATAGTTTAATAAAAACCATATAGGTTTTTTATAGAAGGCGTTGTCGTAAAAACTTTAAAAAAGGCTCATTCGATTGTAAATTACAAGGCTAGTGCCCTTTTAAATAGTCGAAAGTGATTAGAGGGCAACTAACCCGCCTCTCACACCCACCTTATCCCCAGACGCATATAATCAAAACTTTGATAGCCATTTTATTCAACTTAGTTTTAAGTTCTGCAAATTAGGTCCTTGAGGATGACAACACTCTACTGCCCAGGGGGCATATAAGGTTTTTATATAACGCGTTGTCGTAGAAACTTCCAAAGGGGCTCATTTGATTAGAAATTGAAATGGATAGTGCCCTTTTTAATAGTCGAAAGTGATTGGGAAGCAACTAACACCCCTTCCACAACCACCATTTCCCCAAACACATCCAATAAAGATTTTGAGATGACCATTTTGTCGAACGCAAATCAAATTTCAGGAAATTATACCTTTGAGCAGGACACACCCCCATAGTTTTTAGGGCAAGGGTTATAAGTTCTTCCCTGGGGTTATATAAGGTTTTTATTGAAATCTTTGTCGTAGAAACTTGAAAAAGAGTTCATTCGATTGGAAATTCAAGGGCTAATGCTCTTTTTAATAGTCGAAAGTGATTTGAAGGCAACTAACCCCCCTCTCACGCCCATTTTTTCTCCAAACACTTCCAATCAATATTTTGAGATAGCCATTTTGTTCAGCCTAGTTGATTTCCAGATAGAAATATGTTTTTGAGGAGGACACTCCCCACAACCCTAAGGACAAGGTTTTAAGTTGTGCCCTGGGGGCATTTGAGGTTTTTATAGAAGGCGCTGTCGTAAAAACTTCAAAAAAGGCTCATTCGATTGGAAATTCAATGGGCTAGTGCCCTTTTTTTTAAATAACTATTTTGTATAGCGTACTTGATTTCCAGATAGAAAATATGTTTTTGAGGAGAACACTCTCTCAGAGCCCTGAGGCCATGGGTTTTAAGTTATGCCCTGGGGCATATAAGGTTTTTAAAGAAACTTCAAAAAAGTTCATTCGATTGCAAATTCAAAGGGCTAGTGCCCTTTTTAATAGTGGAAAGTGATTGGAGTGCAACTAGCCCCCCCCCCCCCACGCAAATCATTCCCCCAATTCCCCGAACATTAGATGGCAACATTCCCGCCAATCATCAACCCTCAGGGCAAGGTTTTAAGTTATTCCCTGGGGCATATAAGGTTTTTATAGAAGGCATTGTCGTACAAACTTTAAAAAAGGCTCATTCGATTGGAAATTCAATGGGCTAGTGCCCTTTTTTTGAGATAGCTATTTTGTTCAGCGTAGTTGATTTCCAGATAGAAAATGTGTTTTTGAGGAGGACACTCCCCCAGAACCCTCAGGACAAGGATTATATGTTATGCCCAGGGGAATATAAGATTTTCATTGAAATCTTTGTCGTAAAAACTTGTAAAAGTGTTCTTTCGATTTGAAATTCAAAGGCCTAGGATCCTTTTTAATAGTCGAAAGTGATTTGAGGGTAGCTTACCCCCCTCTTACGCCCACCTTTTGCACAAAGTAATCCAATAAAAATTTTTAGGTAGCCATTTTATTCAACGTAGTTGAAAGTTTTGGAAATTATATCTTGAAGGATTACGACCCCTCCCCCCCCCCAAAGCCCTCGGGGCAAGGATTGTAAGTTATGCCCTGGGGGCATATAAGGTTTTTATTGAAAGCGTTGTCGTAGAAACTTCAAAAGGACTCATTCAATTGGAAATTGAAAGAGCTAGTGTTTTTTTAATAGTTGGAAGTGATTGGAAAGTGACTAACGCCCCTCTGACGCCCACCATTTGGATGATAACCCCTCAGTATAACCGCCCACCATTTGGATCAGTTCCCTAAGTGCAAGGGTTGTAAGTTATGCTCTGGGGTCATGTAAAGTTTATATAGAAAGTTGTTATAGAAATTTCAAAAAGTGCTCATTTCATTGGAAATTTAAATTGCCCTTTTTAATATTCGAAAGTGAGTGAAGAGTAATTAACCCCCGTTTTACGCCCACCGTTTCCCCAAAAACAGTCAATCAATGTTTAGAGCTACCCATTTTGTTCAACGCAGTTGAAAGTACTGGAAATTATGTATTTAAGGATGGCAAACCCCCCAGAGCCCCAAGAGCAAAGGTTGTAAGTTCTGCCCTAGGGGCATATAAGGTTCTTATAGATAGAGTTATCGTAAAACTTCAAAAGGAGCAGATTCAGATAGCCATTTTGTTCAACGTAGTAGAAAGTTCTGGAAATTAGGTCTTTGAGAATGACACCCCCCCCCCCCAGCACTCAAGACAAGGGTTGTAAGTTATGCCCTGGGGGCATATAAGATTTTTATTGAAATTTTGTAGTAGAAACTTTAAAAGAGCTCATTTTATTGGAAATTGAAAGGGCTGGGGCCATTTTTAATAGTTGACAGTGATTGGAGATCGACTACCGCCCCTCTCTCAACCACCATTTCCTCAAACACATCCAATCAAAATTTTGAGATAGCCATTTTGTTTAACGTAATTGAAAGTTCTGGAAATTCGGGGTCTTAGAGGATGACAACCACCCTAACAGACCTTAGGGTAAGGGTTGTAATGTATGCCCTGGCCATATAAGGTGTTTACAGTAAGCGTTGTCGTTTCCAAAAGGGCTCATTCGATTGGAAATCGAAAGGTCTAGTGACCTTTTTAATAGTCGAAAGTGATTGGAAGGCTTGACGGTGTTATAGTAAAGATCGATATGGGTATAATGTATTATTTTTTGTTGTTGTTTAGACCAGGGCACTTCGTATCGAAGGGGTTGTCGTGGGAACTTCGAAAAGGGCTCATTCAATTGAAAATAAAAGGGGCTGATGCCCATTTAATAGTCGAAAGAGATTGGAGGACCACTAATCCCCCTTCCGCTCCCACACTCCCATATGCCCATTATGTTTAAAAACTAAATGTTGCCTTAAGATTAAATCAAAATGCACTGTGATAATGCTAATTCCCAATAAGGCATCTCAGCAGTATCCCAAGAACGACTGAGGGTATTATGTTCAAATTTTCAGGGCTACTTCTGCTCTAGAAATTTAACCAAATCAAAATAGCGTAAGTGTATCTAAGCTATGAAAGAAAGTAAACAGATTTTTTTGCGAATGGTATCAAGTTTTCCATTTCAGGTCAACTAGATGAGGTATGAAACTAAATTAAACAGTACTATTTATGTACAGATTTTTAAAAGGATGAATTTTGTTTAAATTTCTGAAAATTTTTCCCCAGCATAGAAACAGCAGGCCAAACTATAAAGTCTTAAAAAACAAAAAGATTTAAAGTATTATTTTCTTTTTTCTCTGAAAAGACTATTATAAAATAACAGAAATTAATATAAAATACAAAAGGAACAGAAATTAATTAAAAAAAATTTCCACAAAATAAGTTTTTCAAAGAAAAGTAAAGAACTCCATTAAACAAAAAATGAGCAAAACTAAAATCAAATAATCTACCACGCGCGAAACTACCACAAATCAGCATCTATGAATAAATGAAACTCAGAACGAACAGAAACTACAATAATTAACCGAGTCAAACTCAAAACGAGCAGAAATTAACACAAGCTGGGCACAAAACCCCTATGTCTTCCCAAGACCAGAACAAAATTTGCACTTTACTGAAGAAACACAAATGAATGTGCATTTTCATTTTAATATTCACATACTGAAATTAAGTAATCAAAATGTTAATATTATTTGGTTTATTAAAGCTATAAAAGTAAAACCATTCATATTTTTTAATTATAATTACAATCAAATTATAATTGATTAATTAATTTATATACCTATAAACCTAAATAAAAATGTGCAAAAATCTATGTAATGTTATAAATAGCGTGATATATAAAATCATATATAAAACTTTTATGTATATTCGGAATATATCTTGGAATCTTTATTAATTTATATAATCCTCTTACACGGCACAGGGATTCCAACCAAGGGTGCACACTTCTGAGAATGTGGAACAAAAGATTTCTTGAGGTTATTTTAGAATGTAATTTTATAAGATTGCCTGATATTATCTATCCTCCTGAGACCTGACCATAGAAATACTTCTCTGATTATGTTCATTTCTTTGTAGTTGACTTAAAAAAAATCATTTTGACCATTGATCAACTAAAAAAAAAAGTTGACCCCCCCTCCCTCCCTCTGGAGGATGTCCACAGGTGTGGACATTGGGTCCCTATCGAACTAAGAGTATAGTAAAAATCTGTTTCGTCTATTAAAAGAGATATGTCAAAACTTTGAAAACAAAACATTACTCTTCATGAAAATTCTTGAAGCAGTTGTTGTCTCATGTCAAGCAGAGAATGATTTTACACTGCGAGCACATCCATCTTGACCTTTTGCAGCATCCAGGCCTTCTGCATCGGGCTGCATTCGCCAAGTCACAAAATTCTGGTAGATGCAGTGCAGCTCTGGCATATGGTGGAGGGATTGGCCTCTTTTTCACACTCAAAACACGGTGTTGAGTTTCACCCAATGGCTCTTCGTTGCTATTTTCTTGACCTCGTGACTCCGAGCTTCCAGAATTGAGCAAAAACTCGGCCACGTTGAAACGAAGATCAATGAGCTGTTTGAGGTCACCAGAAACTTCTGGGCCATGGCCTTTCAGCTCATGAAATGCATTGGCTAGTGCAGCATCCACAAAATGATGAAACAGACGCACAGTCCATTTTTTAGTACGCGTCTCAAATCGGTAATAGCTGACCATGCGGTCCACAAGGTCGACCCCACCCATGTAGGTGTTGTAGTCGGAGACTACTTGTGGACATTTGACCTGCACGTAAGACCCCTGGCGTTTGTCATACCGTTTGACCTCTGTCTCCTCTTCTATACCTTTGCAGTTTGAAGACAGGAGAACCACTTTGTTATCATACCACTGGGTCACGGCTACTTTTCTATCTGAGCGCACAGACGTGACAGAGGTTCCTCTGCCCTTTCTTTTCATTTCTGTTTCGGTAAAAAGCGTTGGGCCGTTGGCACCCAAACGGTTCTTCATGATAGTTCCGGTCACATTTATTTTTCTTTCAGCCAGCATGTCGAGGAGCTTAACAGACGAGAAGAATCGGTCAAAATAGAGGTATGTACCTTCTGGTAGGGTCTCAAACAAGCGCAGTACGATCCCAGCTGACAAGCCATGTGCTACCAGCTGTTCTCCCAGGGTGGTGGCTCCCTGGTAGATTTGGAAGTCAAGTATCAGCCCTGAGGAGCTGGCAAGGACAAAATTCTTTAATCAAACCGGATTGGGCTTGTTAGGGACATATTGCTTGAGAGTCGACATACCCTGGAAGGGTATCATCTGTTCGTCAATTGAACAGTTCCTGTCACGTGGCAACTGGAGACAGATATTCCTGAAGTTGTCAAGGATCGACTGCACCTTCCAAAGCCTATTTTTGTTTTTTTTTTTCGTCTGAGATTTCTGAATCAACAACGAACTTCAGGTTTGACCGGATTGTGAAGAATCTGTCTCGAGTCATCTTTTATGATATGGCTTCCACCCTAAACTTCCCAGACCAGTACATGCGGATCCGAGGAAACTTGAGGTTCCCCATCAGGATGACAATGCCAACAAAAATTTTCAGCTCGTCTGGAGTTACATTCAAGCTTTTGTGGTGGGCCAACTGATAGTTGTAGTTCATGCAAAAAGCTATACGTTCGAAGAAGCTCTCCGGGTAATATTGCAAAAAGAATTGTTCTCTACTCCAATCGTCGTGGTCCTGGAAATGAGCGGGACCCACGTCCGGGCCACGATGATTATCGAACCGCCGAGTCTTCCTCCAGGACAAGGTTGCTGCTACTTTGTCAGCCTTCAAGCGTTTGGCACGGGTTGCTAAGGGTACGTCATCATCAGATTCTTCATTTTCAACATCTGGAAGAACAGCATAACTGCTTGATGACGGAATGGCTGCAACAGCTGGTTCACCATCACAGTCTGAAGACGACAAGAAGTGGCTTTTTATCCATTCCTCATCATCATCTAAATCAGAGAGGTCCAGGTCACTCTCATCGAGCATTCCAAGGGCGTCATCAAGGGAAACTACAATAAAGGAACAGGTTCAGTAAGCTTGAAACTAATAGCTAGATAGATAGATAGATAGATAGATAGATAGATAGAGATTGGCAAAAGAACTATCACAAACCCTAGTGGACCAAATTTGCATTTCTTAGTAAAAAAAAATTACAATAACAAAATAATACAATAACAACACATAGTTACCACTGTAACGAAAACACGACAGGTAACACTCAGAAAACACAAAATACAAAAGTCATAAATATAGGTCATAACTATAAAATATTTTTAAGGTCATAAAATAAAAAGATAAAAAGGGTAACAAATAAAATAACCAAATATTCAACAATGAAAAAATAATATATACAAAATAGTTTAATTTTTAGCAGACTTACGGGTTGTGATTTTGGTTGATTTATTTGCAAAAAAGGGAATAAAAGTTTTTTATAAAGTAAGGAAGAAAAGAGTATGGGAGACAGAATGGGGGGTGGGTAGGGACACTTTACGGGGGTGGCGATTTCTTATGGGTGAGTGGCGGCTAGGTTGTTGCCAATTTAGTAAATAAAACAATCATTGGCTTTTGCTATCCCCATTAGAATCAAGATTTGAACTAAGAAAAATCAACCCTAGCTTTTTACTCGATTGGAACCGCCTGTCCACAGTCGTGGACATGGAGGTTTTCCAAGTTCCAAAAGATGGCACTTATCAAACTAACTGCTTTTAAAACTATCTAAGCACTGTCTACAATCAAGAGAGTACACCTGATTTTTCTCAGAACTCGTTCTCACCACTTTCTTTTTTTTTCTTTTTTCTTAACTTTGCTTTTTTTTTCATCTCCTTATTTCAGCCTTTTCTAGTTTGTAAAAACACCACTAAAAGTCGCAGAAAATTTCTGAAAAAAATCGTAGATGGCTTTCCAGGTCCAAAAAGCACGTTGAAACAACGAAATCTTTGCTAGATGGCGAGGCCTTTGCACAAAAAATATTTTATGGGGGTGTCCACAGACGTGGACACCAGGTCCCAGGAGGCTATTAGTAAAGCAGTATTTTAACCAACAGCATTTTATATGCTATATAATGATGTGGTAATGTATATTTCTTTTATGACTGTAACTATGAGCTTTATTTACCTAATAAATCGACAATTTGATAACAAAATAGATTTACAGGAGCTTCGTTTTCAAACAGAATATTTATATGCTTTTTCAAGTCTTATCAAAAGACAAATCATGAATATATCATTAGCAAGCTGGAAGCATAACGAGAAAACACAGAACAAATAAAAAGCATGAGGCTATTCAACAGCAAATGAAAAAAACAGGGATTGAATATTTTGGCTGAGACCTCGTCTCAGGCGTCCTTTTGAAAAAAAAAGCAGTGCGGTCAATTGACGAAAATTAAAGGGGAGAAAGGGGAAGCATTTTTCAATGTCTAGGGGGTATACTTATCGTTCTTTTCAATTTTGACAATGAAAATATAGATGAAAGGCCTTTTTCGACAAATATACTAAAAAAAAAGGATTTTTCAAAATCTGGGAGGGGGTGGAGGTCACAGCCCCCTCGGAAAAATCGAAGTCACGGATAAAGAGTAGTTAGAACGACAAATAGGACGATTAAAAAAACTCAGAAAGTAAAAGGGAAGAAGTCCTTTCTGACGTGACGGTGAAAGGGCAACTGAACAAAAAACCCAATATTAAATAACAGAATTGAACTGTCAATTAAGAACTTATTTTGTATACAGCTTTTCTAAATGCTGATCTTTTCTTTAGTATAGTAAAGTCGGAAATTCCGAAATTTTTGACCCAATAAAGTTCTGATTAGCGTTCAGAAAAGCTTTACACACAAGTTCTCAATTGAAAATTTAATTTTGCTTTTCGACATCATATTTTTTACTTGGTTTCTTTTTCACCTTAACTTAAGGTAAAGCTTTCGATTATATCAGGTCAAAACGTCATATTTCAAAAATCATAGTTTTTAGAAATCACTTTTGTTTCGGGGGAAAACAGTTTTAGGAAAATCAGTTTTAGGGGACCAATAGAAGGGGCACTTGCCCCAAGCAGAGAAATTTTAGGGGCACAAAATTTATATAAATAGTCTAACATTTTATAATCAATCTAACATTTTGTAATTTTTAAACTTTTTAGTTTTATTAAAATACAGTAGAAGGCAAGGTTGGCAGTAAGTATAAGAAAACTGAATCCGGAATTTTCATTTTTACCACATAAAGTAAAAGAAATCAGATTTAAGCGAGTGAAAAAATTAGTTAAAAAATTAGAATTTTGTTAAAATTTGACCTGCAAGTTTTTGGAGACAGAAGTGGGGTGGGACGCTAATATCAAGTTTTTGCTTCAGGAGCAAGAGAGGCCAGAACCACAACAAGTTCTGCTTTATCTCGAATTGAGGCGAAAATAGTGCGCCTTTGTATACTCAGCCACAGCGTGTCCGGGGAAATTACGGTTAAACATATTCTCACGAAAACATCAAAATGACAAACGCAAGGTCAGGCGGGAAACAAGTGGTCCCTCTGCAAGTTCAAGATATTATCTCAAAATAGGTCATTTTACGCTTGTAACGTCTTCGTTCGTTAAAACTATGTCAAAGCGTAACCTCATAATTTTTTCCAAGCCAAAGATTTATAGAATCCCATAGCTTAGATATTCTACGGATTCCCCCTAGCAGCTCAGTTTTTTAAATATTCTATAAGAGCAATTTGTGGGCCAGAAAAATATTTGGACAATGGAGGAGGAGGGTAAACTGGATGTCCCTGTGGATACAAACTTTCTCTTAATATATTATCCTTAAGAATGGATATTGCAATCTCTTTTGTTTTACAACTAACTTCAATCTGAAAAGACATGTTACACCGTCTTGCACAACTTAAAATACTGTTACAAATAAATTTATCATAGATTTTTACAACTGACAAGACTTCTAAAAACAAAATCTGAAACCTAAATGTTCCAGCCTAGAGTTCGTGCCCTTTACAAAGTAAAGCATTAGAAGCAGGAGCCACATATGCAAACAGATATAAACTTGAAGGTACAAAATGATAAATTTTAAACGAGTGAACTTTAGCTTTTGCCCTTTTAGGTCCAAATTTCCCCTTTGGGCCGATTTCGGGACATCTCAATCTCGTTAATACATAAGTATAGCTAGAACACATCAGCACAAAGCCAGCCAACTTTGGCTTTTGTACCTTTTAGGACAAACTTTGGCCTTTGGAGCGATTTCTATTGACCCTATCCCTTGAATACATAAGTACAATTAGAACGCATCAGGACAAGGGCAAAACCACAAACGAACTGCACAAATTTTACCACATTTTTGCCATAAATATTTAAGATTACTAGGTAAAAATCAAGTCAGCATTGGCAGTGGTCATTAATGGTTCTCAAACAGGGCACTTCTAAAGGCAGAGAAAGATCTGTTCAATGTATGACCGGCCTTATGGTTGACAATCTGTGACTATGACTAGCTCGTTTGACTAACTTAGGTCAATAAGGTGCTTTCTAGCCCCTTTCTTGGGCTAGTGAACTACAGTTTGATAGTTTTAGATTCCCGTTTGAATAACTCCATGCAAGAAGATTCTTTCTAGCCCTTTCTATCCCCTTTTACAGGGCTAAATATAGGGTAAAAAACAGTCCTATCCGAATGGGATGTGAAGAAGTCATAAGAAAGAGTTTAAAGGAAATCACAACTTCATGGGAGGGGGATAAAAATGAAGCCTTGAATAGATTGATGTGCGAAACGAGCGTGAATCATCAAAGTCTTTTTTATTAGCAATTCCATTCTAAAGATGGATGCTCATTTAACGATCCACTGGCATGACAATATTAATAATTCAGGTTGTACTAATGATCCTATAATGAAATTCAAATTTAGATTATACAATTGAATTGTATTTAGATTATACAATTGAATTATACAATAAGGCATGTTTTCGTAAGTTAGGTCCCCTTTTTGCACGAGGGCTTCGAGCCGTAAGTTTTGAACTAGTAAGGCACATAAAGTTTTGGCCCCTTTCCCAACACAACAGAAACACTGAAAAACTACTTCAAAAATTCTGTGACTCATACATATGTCGTTCTATAACTTTTAACCAGAAACTTGAGCTCAGAAACTTTTATCCTCAAATAATTTCACCAACTATTTTGGCCTGCCATTACAGAAAATAAACGAAAGAAAAGTAATTCGAAAATGGAGATTTTAAGGCCGACAAAAATACAGAACAAGGTAAAACAACAATTTTGGGATGACAACCACTTTCCTTTTTCACAAAGAATATACGAGCAATACGAGAAAATTATAAAGAAACACTTTCATATTTTCTGGACGAAAACATGAACGAAACAAACCGGATAAATAAAGCAACTTAGATAACGTGAAAAGCAAACAGAGCCTGTGACTACGGAGCAGTTTTTTTTCCTCGAGGTAACTAATTGTATTCGTTTATCCACCATTTAAAGAATTTTTTACAAATCCAGTCAATTATCTAGTAAGAAAAGCATGGTTTTTGCTAATCGTTGATTATGGTGATTGGATCACTTCTGAAATCAGGTTATCGGCTTTAATTTTTTTAAATTCTGCTACTTCTGGTTTTATCTATTGGTTTTTCCGTGTTGATTTATTTTTAGGCTTTAATCCCTCCAATTTTGTTTTTATTTGTTTTATCTATTGGCTTTCCCCGTCGTTTTTTTTTTTAAATATTTTTTCATCCAATTTCTACCATTCACAGTTTCGCTGCAATTTCTCTGATAACCCTGAAGAAGGAAAAAGGCTGTCCTACCAAATTTTTTTTTTTTGTTTCGTCCAGAATTTTGGTTGACCTTAAAAAACCGATTTCGATCCCTTTTTTTTAAGTACACTCATGTATCTTTCACTACATCTTTCTTTGATGACTCTTTAAGTTAATTAAATTTTTACCACATTCTACAACATTACATCCTCTTTCTATTTGTATCAACTTTATATGACAAAACATTTTGAGTCTATGAATTTAGATAAACGCCTAGCTTTAATAAATAAAACCTTTTTATAGGTCAAAACTACTTCAACTGCGGGTAAAAGCAAGACATTATACAAACATAAACTTTACATATCAAACAGTTCGTGGTAACGAACTGTAAGTAAGGAGCGACCCGGCTCAATGGTAACCGAAACTCTAGAAAACGGGTTTTTGATACCAATAGATACATCAAAAGAATCAGATTTCAATGCTGATTTCTAAACATCAAGTTTAGTGCTACCCATCAAAAGTTACGCGCCTGAGAAAATTTGGCTGATTTTCAAAAAAACGGGAAAAGACCCCCTAAAAGTTATAGAACCGTAATGAAAATCACACCATCATATTCAGCGTGTCAGAGAACCCTACTGTAGAGGTTTCAAGCTCCTATCTACAAAAATGTGGAATTATGCATTTTTTGCCAGAAGAAAGATCAGGGATGCGTGTTTATTTGTTTTTTGTTTTTTCTCCAGGGGTGATCGTATCGACCCAGTGGTCCTAGAATATCGTGGGAGGGCTCATTGGAAAGGAAATTAAAAGTTCTAGTGCCCTTTTTAAGTGACCAAAAAATGGAGGGCAACTAGGCCCCCTCCCACGCTTATTTTTTTCCCAAAGTCACCCGATCAAAATTTTGATAGCCATTTTGTTCAGCATGGTCGAAAATATGATAAATATGTCTTTTAGGATGACTTAATCCCCCGAAGTCCCCAGGGGGAGGGCTAAAAGTTATGAACTTTACCCAATGTTAACATATAGTATTGGTTATTGGGAAGTATACAGAAGTTTTCAGGAGGTTTTTTTCTGGTAGTGGGAGGGAAGGGTGGGTCGGGGGTTATGTTGGAGGATCTGTCCATGAAGGAAGTTTTCATGGGGGAAGGGAAATTGCCATGAAGGGGGCGCCGGACTTGCCAGCATTATTTATTGGTTATTGGGAAGTATACAGACATTTTCAGGAAGGATTTTTTTCTGGAGGGGGGGGGGATAGAGGAGGGGGTTACTCTGGAGAATATTTCCGTGGAGGATGTTTCTTTGGGGTAAGGGACATTTCTATGAAGGGGGCGCCGGATTTCCAAGCATTATTTAAAAAACGATCAGAAATTAAATGAAAAAACAAAACAAGTTTTTTCAACTGAAAGTAAGAAGGAACATTAGAACTTAAAACGAACAGAAATTATAACGTATGTGAGGGGGTTCTCCCCCAAGTCAATACCTCGCTCTTTACGCTACAGTTTTTTTTAGTGCTTTCAAAAGAGCTATCTATTCTAATTAAACGGCCTTTGTGATTCAGGGGTTTGTGAATAAAAATTTTTTTTAACTTTTAACGTAAAGAGCGTGGTATTGACTAAGGGAGAACCCCCTCATATACGTAATAACATATACGTAATAAAAAAAAAAAACAAAAAAACAATCGATACGGCTCAATAGTAATCGAAACTTTTAAAAACGGAATTTTGATGTCAATAAATGTATCAAAAGAATGGGCTTATAATGCTGATTCTAAATATATAAATTTTATTAAGTTTAGTATTACTCATCAAAGGCTACGAGCCTGAGAAAATTTACCCGATTTTTTAAAGAGGGGGGAAACATCCCCTAAAAGTGAAAATATTTTAATGAAAATCACAGCGTCAGATTCAGCGTATCAGAAAACCCTATAACATAGGTTTCAAGCTCATATCTGCAAAAATCTGCAACTTTGTATTTTTTGCCAGAAGAAAAATATACGAATATAGAAGTTAGTTACGTAAGTTAATTTGTAAAGACATCCATTTAGCAAAAGAAAAGTAAAATTTTTATGCAAATAAAAGCTGCATTAACTAAAATACGATCAGAAATTAAATAAAAAAAACAAGTTTTTTAAACTGAAAGTAAGGAGCGACATTAAAACTTAAAACGAACAGAAATTATTCCGTATATGAAAGGGGCTGTCCCCTCCTCAACGCCTCGCTCTTTACGCTAAAGTTTGACTCTGTCTCACAACTTTATTTTTTTTAACAATAAAAAACTCTAGCGTAAAGAACGAGGCGTTGAGGAGGGGACAGCCCCTTTCATATACGGAATAATTTCTGTTCGTTTTAAGTTTTAATGTCGCTCCTTACTTTCAGTTTAAAAAACTTGTTTTTTTTTTATTTAATAGTCTATAAGGTCCATGAGATCTTTACTGCTGAAAGGCACTTCACAAATAACAAAGTTTCAAAGAAAAAAACAGTGATTCACTTCACAAACCTTTCACAGTAAAAAAAGATGACAATAGACTAGACAGAATTGGAATTTACACTCAACGCACTATGAATGCATAAATACTACCATTTTATGCCTAACATTCCCCGATTTTAATCCTAACATACTCCGGTATTCCTTCTTCCGTGAAGGCTCTATAGACAAAATTAGACGATTCAATCAAGGACCTGAAAGGAAAAAATCAATCAATTCTTAAGTACAACACTTTTGGAACGAGTAAATTCATAATGCGCTATAAAATATTGTAGACGACAGGAAAATTGCGATATAGCTTATTTTAAGGAGGGGGAGGGGAGACAGTTTTAAATTAGAAAAAATATATCACTTATCCTTTTCAACATGCCGATACTAATACATAACCACTGAAATCACTGAAAAATTAGCTATTAAAGTCTTTTAATGGTCTTTACGGAAAAAAACTATATGTTACTAAACAAACATTTTATTAACAGAAAATGAGCTGTTCAGAAGACAAATTGATAAGTCTATTTTTTTTTTGCTCAATTTTTATGCCAAAACATTGAATTTAGCTCCTAACTTAGAACGTTCGTATAACTAAAAATACGGATTTGGATAAAAAGATAAGACCCGCCTTTGGCCATCTAAATAATTATATTAAAAGTCCCCTTAAACTTTAAAAAAAGTAACAAAGAATAAAAAACAAACAACACATTGATTAATAAAAAAAAATCCGTTTATTTGTTACGGATTTTTTTTTATTAGTTAATGAATTTTTTGTTTTCTATTGTTTATAACTGCTTTATTTAAATGCAAACCGTTTTTTCTCGCTCAATTTTTCGTAACTGGAAAAGCATTGTGGTCTAAGAAAGTATTAAAAGTTGAATTACGCTCTATGTTCCGTTATTATCTGGCTTATCTCAGCTTATATCTTGAAAACCTTTGAATACCGACCTGAATATGAAGTTTTTAAGGCTTCTCACTTATGCAAAATTAAAGAGCAAAAGAAAATTAGTGAGCTTTGCTCACCAGTCACGTTTTTCTTTCCCTGTAAGAACTAAATCTAACTCGTTTAATATAAATTACACACCTAATGAAGCTCCCATTTCCCGCATTATACTACCGACGAATGCTGCGGCTCAAACCAAAGCAGAGAACGAAATGCCCTTCTTTACTGAACTATACTCGTACCAAACTGCCCTAGTTATATTTATGACCATGATCAGATTAATGACCAAATGACCCAGGGGAACGCTAAAATTCATCTTCTGACAGGAAAAGTTAAAAAGCATTTGGGAACAAATTAATAAAGTGATAACTAATCTTAAACTAGAAATCTGTGGTAAAGACCAAACATTTCATGCCTCTAGAGTCAACAACTGGCGAGGGTTTTAGAGAAACACTGTTGAAGGGGCTTGAAGAGTGCAATCTTTAAATAAAAGATCTGAGAAGACAAGGATATGATGGCGCATCAGCAATGAGCGGAAAGGTCTTAGTTGCTGAGGCTGTTGTACAGAAAAGTTGTCCAAAGGCAGTATATGCACACTGCGGGTTACACACCCTTAACTAAGCCATTACAAATACTGCAGAGGTTACATCTATCAGAAATTGTTTAGGAACTACCGAAAAAGTATGGTCTTTTTTTTAAATACACCAAAGAGGCAAAATGTTCCCCAGAGAAAAATTGAAACTCTAGCACCAAAAACTAAGAAACAGAAACTTAAACAGCTATACCCAGTTTGATGGGTTTCGAGGGCATGATACTGTCCTCGTCATAAAGGAGCTCTACAACCCTATCGTTTCATCCTTAGAAGAAATCAAGTGTTGGAAGATAAAGCAATTCTTCAGGGGCCGATGTCTTTTGGACAGCAATTAATTAAAAAAATGTCCATAAAACAAGTTCTTCAAAGAAAAGTAAAGAACTCCATTAAAACAAAAAATTAGAAAAAATAAAATCAAATAATCCACCAAGCATGAAACTATCCCAAATCAGCATCGATAAATAAATGAAACCCAAAACGAACAGAAATTACAATAATTAACCGGGTCAAACTCAAAACGAGCAGAAATTAACATAATTTGGGCGCAAAACTCCTATGCCTTCCCAAGGCCAGAACAAAATTTGCACTTCACTGAAAAAATATAGATTTTTCTACTTCTATAACTTTAATAAATCAAATAATATAAACATTTTGATTACTAAATATCAGTAAATGTATAATAAACTGACAATGAACATTCATTTGTATTTATGGATATCTTACAGAGATATCGATATGGATATCTTAAAATTTTTATTGGACGTGTTTGGCGAAATCATGGGCGTGGGGGGGGGGCTAGTTACCCTCCAATCACTTTCGACCATTAAAAAAGGCACTAGCCCTTTCAATTTCTAATTGAATGAGCTTTTTTGAAGTTTCTACGACAACTCTTTCAATAAAAACTTTATATGCCCCTAGGGCATAACTTACAACCCTTGCCCTGACGGCTGTGGGAGGAGGGGTTGTCATCCTTAAAGACCTAATTTCCAAAACTTTCAACTATGTTGAGTAAAATGGCTATCTAAAAATTTGGATTAGATGTGTTTGGGGAAAAGTTAGACGTGAGAGGGGGGTTAGTTGCCGTCCAATCACTTTTGACTACTAAAAAGGGTACTATACCTTTGAATTTCAAAGCAAATGAGCCCTTTTTTAAGTTTCTACGACAGAGATTTCAATAAAAAACCTTATATGCCTCTGGGGCATAACTTATAATCCTTGCCCTGAGGGTTGTGAGGGAGTGTCCTCCTCAAAAATATATCATCTATCCTGAAATCAACTACGCTGAACAAAATAGCTATCTCAAAATTTTGATTGGATGTTTGGGGGAATAATGGGCGTGGGGGGGGCTAGTTGGTCTCCAATCACTTTCGACAATGAAATAGGGCACTAGCCCTTTGAATTTCCAATCGAATGATTTTTTTTTTAGAAGTTACTACGACTTCGCGTTCTTTAAAAACCTTATATGCCCCCAGGGCATAACTTAAAACCCTTAGCCTGAGGGCTGTGAGGGAGTGTCCTCCTCAAAAACATATTTTCTATCAGGAAATCAACTACGCTGAACAAAATGGCTATCTAAAAATTTTAATTGGATGTGTTTGGGGGAATGATGGGCATGGAAGGGGGGGGGCTAGTTGCCCTCCAATCACTTTCGACTATTAAGAAGGGTACTAGCCCTTCGAATTTCCAATCGAATGAGCCTGCTCTGAAGTTTCTACGACAACAGCTTCAATAAAAATCTTATATGCCCCCAGCGCATAACTTAAAACCCTTGCCCTGAGGGTTGTTTTTTTTGGAGGGGGGGGGTGTCCTTGTCAAAAAAATACTTTCGATCTGGAAATCAACTACGCTGAACAAATTGCTATCTCAAAATTTTGATTGGATGTGTTTGGGGGAATGATGGGTGTAGGAGGGGGGCTAGTCGCCCTCCAATCACTTTCGACTATTAAAAAGGGCACTAGAACTCTAAATTTCCAATACAATAAGCCTCTTTTAAAGTATCTAAAACGACCCCTTCCATATGAAACACCCTTCTCTAAAGGAAAAAAATAATACATAGTACATTGTGCCAACATCGTTCTTACATGTCCTCAGGGCATAACTTAAAACCCTTGCCCCGAGGGTCGTGGGGGAGTGTCCTCAACAAAAACATATTTTCTATCTCGAAATCAACTGCGCTGAACAAAATGGCTATCTCAAAATTTTGATTGGATGCGTTTGGGAGAATGATGGGCGTGGGGAGGGGGGCTAGTTGCCCTCCAATAACTTTCGACTCTTAAAAATCGCACTAGCCACTCCAATTTCCAATCAACTGAGCCCTTTTCGAAGTTTCCACGACAACGCCTTCTACAAAAGCCTTATATGCCCCCAGGGCATAACCTAAAACCCTTTCCCCGTATTGTTGTGGGGGAGTGTCCTCCTCAAAAACATATTTTCTATCTGGACATCAACTACGCTGAACAAAATGGCTATCTAGGACTCTTAATTGGATGTGTTTGGGGGAATGATGGGGATGGCGGGGGTCTAGTTGCCCTCCAATCCCTCTAGACTATTAAAAAGGGTACTAGCCCTTCGAATTTCCGATCGAATGAACCTGTTTTGAAGTTCCTACGACAACGCCTTCTATAAAAACCTTATATGCCCCCAGGGCATAACTTAAAACCCTTGCCTTGAGGGTTGTGGGGGAGTGTCTTCCTAAAAAAACACGTTTTCTATCTGGAAATCAACTACGCTGAACAAAATGGTTATCTTGAAATTTTTATTGGATGTGTTTAGGGGAATGATAGGCGTGGGGGGGGTTCTAGTTGCCCTCCAATCACATTCAACTATTAAAAAGGGCACTAGCCACGCTAATTTCAAATCGAATGAGCCCTTTTCGAAGTTTCTACGACAACTCCTTCGATACGAAGTGCCTGTCAAAGAAAGGAGAAAAAAAAAACATTGTGGCTACAATGTTCTTTAATTAGGCAGCGCTAGCGCGCTGCCTATGATATGTCAGTCAGAGTATATTGTAGCTCTAGTATCAGCTGAAAAGCTACTCAGTTACATTTTAATATTGTGTCAAAAGCTACAGTCAAGAACGGCACAAAAAGTAACCAAATTGGGTGAAACTACAATTAGTGCTCCATGGATTATTGGGAGGCAGACACACAGAAGCAATGTCTCAGCTGAAAGCACAGAACAACTCTATATTCAACATATTCATCCCCTAGATTGAAAGTTTTATTTCCTGCATCGAAGAACGTCTCTCAAAGCACAAAAATATTTTGAAAGGGTTTCACTACTTGCTTCATACTTATCCTGAAAATAGTGAAGAAAGTAAAGAAATACGTAAAAGAGGCGATTTTGAAGTTGATTGAAGTTCATGACGAAGATTTGGAAAACAACAACTTAAACGTATTGATGGCAGAAATGATAGTTTGGCAAGCTTTTCTCCAACGAAATAAGGCACACAACTTCAATGCAGTTTATTTTCTAAATATTTGCGATAAAACAATCTTTCCAAACAACCATATCCTACTTAAGGTTTTCAGCACTATACCTGTATCTACCAGCACAGCAGAGCGTTCTTTTTCCACTATTCAGAAATTCAAGACATACTTTAGAAACAGGATATCAAAGAGTAGGCTAAATGGTTTAGCCAATCTCAATATCCACATGAAAATTCCAGTTGATACAGACAGTGTATTATCTATCAAACAGTTCGTGGTAACGAACTGTAAGTAAGGAGCGACCCGGCTCAATGGTAACCGAAACTCTAGAAAACGGTATTTTGATACAAATAGATACATCAAAAGAATCACATTTTAATGCTGATTTCAAATATATAAGTTTCATCAAGTTTAATCCTACCCATCAAAAGTTAGTCGCCTGAGAAAATTTGGCTGATTTTCGAAAAAGGGGGGAAAGACCCCCTAAAAGTTATAGAACCTTAATGAAAATCACACCATCATATTCCGCGTATCAGAGAACCCTACTGTAGAGGTTTCAAGCTCCCATCTACAAAAATGTGGAATTTTGTATTTTTTGCCAGAAGAAAGATCACGGGTGCGTGTTTATTTGTTTGTTTTTTTTTCCCCAGGGGTGATCGTATCGAACCAGTTGTCCTAGAATATCGTGGAAGGGCTCATTGAAATGGAAATTGAAAGTTCTAGTGCCCTTTTTAAGTGACCAAAAAAAATGGAGGGCAACTAGGCCCCCTCCCACGCTCATTTTTTTCCCAAGTCACCTGATCAAAATTTTGAGATATCCATTTTGTTCAGCATGTTCGAAAATATTATAGGTATGTCTTTTAGGATGACTTAATCCCCCAAACTTCCCGGGGGGAGGGCTGAAAGTTATGAACTTTACCCAATGTTAACATATAGTATTGGTTATTTGGAAGTATACAGACGTTTTCAGGGGAGATTTTTCCTGGTAGTGGGGGGGGGAGGGGTGGGTCGGGGGTTATGTGGGAGGATCTTTCCATGAAGGAAGTTTTCATGGGGGAAGGGACATTGCTATGAAGGGGACGCCGGACTTCCCAGCATTATTTAAAAAAAGATCATAAATTTAATATAAAAAAACAAGTATTTCAACTGCAACAGCAGCAACGTCGAAACTTTAAACGAACAGAAAATATTACATATATAATTGGGTTCACCCCGAAGTCAATGCCTCGCTCTTTAAGCCAAAGATTTTTTAGTACTCTCATAAGAGCTATTTATTCTAATTAACGGCCTTTGTGATTAAGCGGTCATTTCTAAAGAATTGGAACAAAATTTGAACATTCGCTTAAAGAGCAAGGTATTGACTAGGGGGCGAACCCCCTAATAAATGTATTAAAAATATATGAATATAGAAGTTCGTTACGTAAGTTAATTCGTAAGTTACGTATATTTATTACTAATAAAAACGTTCGTAAATAAAATTAAACAAGTTTCGAGAAAGCCATTTAACTAAATAAATGTAAATTAATATGAAAATTTTGTTTTAATTATTCATGTACGGTGAGCCAAGATCAAAACCTGCATTTATTCAAAAACGTTCAAAAATTAAATAAAAAAAACAAGTTTTTTAAACTGAAAGTAAGGAGCGACATTAAAACTTAAAACGAACAGAAATTATTCTGTATGTGAAAGAGACTGTCCCCTCCTCAACGCCTCGCTCTTTACGCTAAAGTTTGACTCTGTCTCACAACTTTATTTTTTAAAACAATAAAAACAATAACAAAACCCCTGTGCCTTCCCAAGGCTAGAACAAAATTTGCTCTTTACTGAAAAATACAAATGAATGTACATTGTCAGTTTAATATAAATATACTGATATTTAGTAATCAAAATATTAATATTATTTGATTTATTAAAGTTATAAAATCAAAAACATTTATATTTTTTCAGTAAAGTGTAAATTTTGTTCTGGCCTTGGGAAGCCACAGGGGTTTTGCGCCCAACTTATGTTAATTTCTGCTCGTTTTGAGTTTGACTTGGTTAATTATTGTAAATTCTGTTCGTTTTGAGTTTCAGTTATTTATCGATGCTGATTTGTGGTAGTTTCACGCTTGGTAGATTATTTGATTTTATTTTCGCTCATTTTTTGTTTAATGGAGTTCTTTACTTTTCTTTGAAAAACTTATTTTGTGGGAAATGTTTTTTAATTAATTACTTTACAGATCTGGTAGTCAAATCGACAAAAGGATTGCTAATGGTTTGGTTCCAATAGACCATCAGACATTTGAAACTAATTGTGTTGGATAATTTGACACAAAGCTTTTTTTTAGATCGGAAAATCAACAATCTTCATTCCAAGCAAAATGGCCAGCCTTGGATTACCAAAAAAAAAAAAAAATCAAAGTTAAAAAAAAGGTGGAAAACCATAAATTAAAAATCTATAAAAACTATAATTCTACTATGTACAATAAGTCTAAATGTGCTTTAAATGTATTAAATTTTCAAGGTTAAATGTAACCCAAATATCATGCTTAATATGTTGTCTTAGCAACTCTGAATGGGTCACCCACAGTTCATATAATTATCCAGTATGATCATTCCCTATCTCACCCATTATAAAAACCCGGACCGAGGTGCGAGTTCTCCGGAGAACGTTTTTGCAGATATAAACATAGGCGGTATCAGATCTTTTCACGGGTAGACGAGTCAGATTTCTCTTGGACGCGAAACTTGGCTTCAACGTTGGAACACTAATTTTGAAGAAACTAATTTTAAATTAATTTATTCCAATACATACATGAAAATCGGTAGTTAGTAGTGTAATGTTATTATTAGATGTTTTTAGGAATTAAACATAGGCTTCGAAGTCTCAAGTTGGTTTCAAAGGCATTTTGAGAAAGTTTCTGCCAAAATACGTGTTCCAGGGTAATTGGACCGCTGATGGCACATCAAATGAGAGGAGCTGTTTGTACACGCCGATATATATATATATATATATATATATATATATATATATATATATATATATATATATATAATATATATATATATATATATATATATTATATATATATATATATATATATATATATATAATATATATATATATATATATATATATATATATATATATCTGCCCATTTCAAAGGTCTGCCCATTTCATTTGAAAACATTGATTGAAAACAAAACTAGTTTTATCTAGGCTCTCCGCCAAAACAGGTAACTAGATATATATATATATATATATATATATATATATATATATATATATATATATATATATATATATATATATATATATATATATATATATATATATATAATATATATATATAATATATATATATATATATATATATATATATATATATATATATATATCTGCTCATTTCAAAGGTCTGCCCATTTCATTTGAAAACATTGATTGAAAACAAAACTAGTCTTATCTAGGGTCTCCACCAAAACAGGTAACTAGATTTTTCAAATATCACAGGAACTACAATCTGAGAAAATAAATATCACGAAGTGAAAAAAAATGATAAACAATCCAGTTGCGGATCCAGAGGGGGGGGGCGAGGGTTACCCCCGTAAAGTAGTCTAAAGTAGTGTAATTTACCTAATTAACGCAAGTTTGCATTAATTAAACTTGCTCCTAACGTAAGTTTGTCGGATCAACCTACTTTGCGCCCCCCTCCCCTAAAAAAATCCTGTATCCGCCCCTGAAACTATCACACCTATTCCACCAGTTATTAGAAGAAAAAAAAATCCTTATTTTCACGAATTTCATCAACCCCCAGCCTCCTTTTTTACAAAATCCCACATAGGCCAATCATTTGAGTCCACTGTATGTAAATAATAGATTAAGTCATAATTTGTATATAAATTAATTCATACCTGTGAGATGGGACACTTGCAAACCACTTGGCTGGCTCACCAAGTTTTTTGCTGCTTTCGCAATTACGAACAATGCACGTTGTAACCATTTCTCATACTAACTCGCTAATGCAGAAATAAGTGGGAGGAGCTTTTTGTTCGCACCGAGAACGAAGACCAGACATGATCTGCGATAAGCTTACTGGATAATTATATGAACTGTGGGGTCACCGCACAAATTAGCTGCATCTTTACCCCTTGATTTCAATTTATGGATACTGTGAATCAAATTTTGGATTTTTGATGGCATATTGACAGCATAGTCGATAATTATGGTAATCACTAAATAACATTTTGATACACAGCTGGATGAAGTCCTGCAGAAGATTGAAAGCTCCAGCAAGAAAACAAGCTTTTAAGATCGGAAAATAAACAATTTACTTCCAAGATTGTATAGGTGATGTCAACTTCTCTTCACTCTGAACTATAATCACAAAGAAATTATCTTGCCATTCACGTTCTAGAATCTACAGAAGGGGAAGATATTCGTCAGAAAGCAGTTTATTTCTTTAATCAAAACAAGGAATAGCTGGCGCAAACCAAATACACATAAATGCTCTATACAGTATTCCGGAGAAAACCGATAAACGGGAGTCACCTAGCTCTATCCGTCAGCCATTGAGAAATAGTGGGCAGCGTAATAAGTCCACTGATCAAATTATCACTAGCCTTGAAAATCTTGATCGATCAGAAATAATGAAAGAATGTGGAAAACTTGAAAATATCGGCTTGATTCTCGGTTTTATCTATTGACTTGCCAGCTGGTCTAAAGAAACGACAGAAAGAGCTTTTATCGCTTGGTTATAAGCTAAAAAGTTCAAAAGCAATGAGTGAGAAAGTATCGGAATCACGTCCAATTCAAAGATAAATCAAACTTTGGTTAAATACAAGAAATCAAACACGGCCCAATGGTCAGTCTCCAGACGATCGCTGCGATCCACTCAAGCTTCCTTTCGCTGGTTTGGAGGATGCCAATGAATTGCATTTGAATGCATAAAATTGTTTTGTTTTTACCTATATTTATTGAGTTGTTTTGGAGCAGTTGTAATACTGGCTATGGTAGCACCTAAGATAATGCTGTTAAATTTAGATAGTAGTAATTAGCTAACAAATTTTTAAATCGATAAGTATTAAAATTGCACCTGGAGAGTGTTATGAAAAAATGCCGATCGCATAGGGTTGAAGCTTTGTCTTATGATTGATTCAATGAGATATTATCCTATTTGTCTGTTCTTAGATTATTTTTCTTTTTCAGTTTATTTTTCTTTGTCTATCATGTTTTTCTCCGCTAGGTTAAGTTCTGCTGCTTTTAAATTAAGGTCCAGTGCTTTAAAAATTTTCTATTATATTTTGTCTCCTAACCTCTCTGGGGACGCTTCTTTATCAACAACCCAAAGTAATGCTAAACTAATAGAGCTAGAAGAAAATTCTTTGGATTTAGAAAAAAATATTTGACTTTGAAATCAATAATGAATCCGATTCCCGTTATTTGATAAGAATACATTTTCTATAGGCGATATAATTAGGTGTGTGATGTGAGATGTGACGTTCTGAGCCTCATCTCAATGTAGGGCCACTCTCATCTTACATGTCAAGGGTTATTCTCTTCTTTTTTCTGATTTCATCATTTTTTGTCAACAGTTACAGCCAGATACAGTCGGACTCAGTGAAACTTTTCTAACAAGACAAACGGATACCCTATTGAAAACACCCAGATATACTTCCCATTGTTTATATAGATCAACAATGAACAGAAAAGCCTTTACTATTTATACAGTGCAAGAGCACTCGGTATGGACCAATAAACAATTGAGCTTGAATAAGCCTATTGAAGCAGTTTATGAATCAATTTTCCATAAAATTTCCTTACCTTCAAAAAAAAAAGAAAAAAGAGTAGCAGTTGGGGAAGTATAACGACCCGTCCCCAAGACGGTATAAAGGCAAAATCAACTCACCAATGGCAATGTCCATATAAGAAAGATATAGCTTCTTATTTTCAAATGGAGCGTCTCTTCCAAATTCAATGACAAGAAGTAAGTATCTCACTGCTGTTCTGAAAGCGATTGTCAGGAGAATTCCAGCTTCAGGTCCAACAGCCAAGCATACAATTGTGGATTCAATGAGCGGAAATTGGCAAGCCAAGCAAATGAAGTATGATTCCAACAATAATAGGACTACAAGAAGCACTAGAAGACGAGAATATTTAAAAATATAAATGTTTGTATCAAATATTGAAATCCAATTTTAATCAAAACAGTAAAAGAAGGTATTTCAATAGATAATTTGGTTACTTTAATTAAAAACGCCCAGGGTTAAGTATTTCCTCGGTCTCGACTGCTGACTCAGCTTTTAAACTGTAAACATAGCTTTCAAATTGATTTCTTACTTTCCTTACTTTGGGATTTGGGTTTTTACTTTATCCCTATAGGATTATATTTCCTGTGGGACATTTGTTGTGACAAGTCAGCAGTTGCAATTTTCACCGCGAGAAAAATATACTTACTGGATTGGATTAATTACTTTCAGATCTATCCATTTACCGATTCAAAATTATGATATTAATTAGACCTCCTTTTGACAATGATAAAAACAAAGTTAGAAGTAGCGAAATTTACCTATTTACGCAAGTTTTCACCGTATTTTTTCAACTTAAGAAAAAAAATTAGGGCAAATCCAAAACACACAATTCGTTTAATTCATAAAGCTCAGTTTTTTCCATATTGTTCAATTGTTCTATATTATAAATTGTTTAATAATGGTTCTACATTGATTTGTATATTTTTACATCGCAAGTTTGATATGATTCTTTACTTTCTTTTGAAAAGCTTCTTTTTCGGCAAGTTTTTTTTGATTAGTTTCATAAAAATTTTAAACAATTATTTATTAAATATATCATCTGAAAGTAATGATGTTTCTAATTTTTTTTAATGTAGTAAATAATCTATATTTTACCTGCTAAACAAAACAATGAAAAACAAAGTAAAGCAACGACAACAAAAAAACAAAACAAACAGCATAACAATCAAATTACAAAAATGATGCCAATAAGAAAAATTAACGTAAAAAAACAAAGATTACGAGTATGGTACGAGCCTCACAAACTATGATAGGCAGTGGCGTCGTTTTGGGGGGACAAGGGGGTGCAGTCCCCCCCCTAATAATTTGGAGCGAAACTGCTATATAGGCCATGCCCCTTGAATCTCCGGATGGATATATCTCTTTCCCCCCCAAAAAAATGCTGGAACTATGCCCCTGATGATAGGGGAAGTAAGAAAGTAAAGTAAAAGGTATAGGATTAAATGGTTAGTAAAAGACAGCACAGCGTTTTTTCTGCACATACACCAAAACATTTGCGTAATTTCAAGTAGATTTTCTTGAAGGGAAGAGCTCGAAAAAACTACGACATGAAACATTTTCTGTCTCCTCATTATTCAGCTATGAATTTAACAACGAGTTTGAGATAACATTAAAATAGACTACGTTTAGTGGAACAATGACACTCCAATTCAGCAAATTTATGAAAATCGAGACAAATTAGTGGTTGTAAAGCAAATAAAAGAATAAAGTGTTTGCTAATTCCAAATGATGAACCCAAAGTTAGATATCCCTTATATTTTATAATGAAGACCAAGTCTGCAGCTCAAGAGACAAAAAAGGTTTCACTGAAGAGGACGTTTATTGGTATTTTCTACAAATTAGTTGCTATTTAAAAATAACAATGATAATATAATACTTACAACTAAAACGAAAGAGAAAAAGCCAAGATGTTCTTTGTCTGACGTTGTCGGACATTTTAAACAGTCTCCACTCTTGCAGTCATACCTTCTACATCAATCTAAAAGAAGAGTTAAATCAAAAAGTTCAGCTTAAAAAGAGATTATAAAAACTAAAAGTCTTTCTTCGTCCAATAAAACTGGAGCCAGTTTTATCACAATCAAAATTTTCCTGATCAAAGTTTTTGAGAAAAAATTAATTTTTTTTTACATAAAACCCTTCGTTTATGACGCAACAATGAAGGCTTAATGAATATAGCAAAATACCGGCTGTAAAAATAAGATTGTAAAATATTACGAGTTTTAAATTTATTTCTTTTTTCACCTTTTTCATACTGTTTATAAAGTACAATAGTAGCTGTGCTAACCAGCTTCCTTTTTCTGGATGTTTCTAAGTTTTGTTTGCAGAGTCAATTTCTGTTAAACTTGAGGACATTTCACTATTTGAAATAATATCATATTTTTAGCTCGTTTTTACAACAGCCTCAGAACACAGTCTTCAATCCTCTTTCTGAGAGTCAATTGAATCCAATCTGTTCCTTTAAGCTCTGACTTTATCAAAACATGGATTGACTTGCAAGGACTGAGGATTTGAGTTGCCGTCCAAGCAGAGTAAGGAATTCTATTTGATGAAACAGCCGACTATCCTAAATGTTATTATCATAAATGTTTTTCATTTACGACACACCTTTTATTATTATTTTAATGTGATAGTTTATGCTTAAAAATATTTTATTTTTATACATATATCTCTTATACGTTGTCATTATTAGTGAAAAAAAAGTGGAAAATTCTTCGATAAATGGAAAAATCTAAAGACATGATTAACTGACCAAGTTGAAAATAATACAAGAAACTAAATCAAATTTTCTAATTGACAAATCAAACGCTGTTCATGAGCGGCCATTATCGATCATTTTTGTCTTCACCACTCCACTTCCTTACTCACTCTTGTCAAGGATTGAAAACCATGGCTCTAACATAAGCAAGAAATTATTTCTCAAATAAAAATAAAAATTAGTTTTCGTCCATATCTTTGGACTCTCTTTTATACTTGATGCTCTCATTTTTCTGGTCTGACTTTATTGGGTAGGGAGGAGGTAGTTCAAATATATTTCATGCGTTATTCTTACATTGATTACCACCTCCAAACAAAAGCCAAGCCTCAGACTATTTAAGCCTCCTTATGTCAATTTTACTTAGTAAATCTTATCACGACAAATGATCAAATGAATTCTTTTATGTAACTATCAATTTAATTTAAAGTAGTGAGGTTTCAATATAGAATAAGCATTTATTTAATCTTAGCCCCAATAACGATATTGAAAAAGGAATTGGCACTTTCCAAAATAATGTTGGATATCACAATTTACCAGTGCAATTTACTACTGCACATACCAGTGCAGGACGGGATCACATATCTTCTCAAGTCTACACCAAAGTGCTTAAGAGGCTTAAAACCAGACAGCAAGAAGTCCCAAGGACCTCCATGAATGGAGGCTTGTGCAATCCTGGGCCCATCTTGGTCACAACATGGTTTTCAGCACTTGGCAATGCTCTTCTATCAACAAGAGTCAAAATGCTGCACAGACAATCTTAAGCCTATTACCTCTGACTCATTATATATTCATACCTAAAAATATTATGCTACTATGGGGAGGCAGACCATAATATATAAATTAGCTAGAAAGACGTTTTTCAGCCCAAAGACGCATGTCAACACATTCCAAGCCCAGAAGAATTGTCCATCAGTCAGAATCCCATACAAATGCTCTATTGTTTACTAGGCTATAATTTCCTAGAGGGGCTCCACTCCTCAAGTGGGAATAGAGTTGACCACAAGGTTCCCAGTACTGCAGGTACCCCAAAAGGGTCAAGGTAGACCTTTGCAGAGGCTGTTATCTATAGATCTGAATCTTATGCCCAGCTGCAGTTGTCCTCCTATATCCTCCTGCAATGGTGTTCTACATCACCATACAATTTAACCCATTATTGGGAGAAGGTTTGCAACTCATGGGATTTGTGGACAAACCAGTGGGCACTCTTGAGTGTACATTTGATTCGGCCTACTTCCTCCTCTGCCTGTATTTATGACCCTGGGCAAGGGTGCCCCAGTTTCTATTATGGACAACCAGGGGAAAGGTTTTCCCTTTGTTTGTGCCTCCTATGGAGGTACATTACATATTTGTAGAGCATTCCTGTATTGCCACCTGGGGACATGCTGAATGGCCTGGGGGAGACCAGGAACATAAAAATGAAATTCATTAAAACTATTATGTTTCCTTTAAACATGGAGAATGATATAGTCTTCTTTATGATTTTTTGAACATTAAATTATTATAGAGAAGTATAAATAAAGTTATACAGAAGACTTTTTGGTTTTCATATTTAATGTAGCCTAACTCAACATTAGCTTGTAAAACTAATGTCTAGCCAAATTTATTGATTTACTTCAACATTAGCTTGTAAAACTAATGATAAAACTAATGTCTAGCCAAACTTATTGATTTACTTCAACATTAGCTTGTAAAACTAATGATAAAACTAATGTCTAGCCTACTTTATTGCTTTACTTCAACATTAGCTTGTATAACTAATGCCTAGCCTGTTGTATTGATTTAGTTCAACATTAGCTTGTAAAACTAATGGAAAACTAATATAAAACAAATTTTTAGCCTAATTTATTAATTTACTTCAACATTAGCTTGTAAAACTAACGTCTAGCCTAATTTACTGACTTACTTCAACATTGGCTTGTAAAACTAATGTTAAAAAACTAATGTAAAATGAATGTCTACCCTAATTTATTGATTCACTTCAACATTAGTCTGCAAAATTAATGCAAAACTGATGTCTAGCCTAATTTATTGATTTACTTCAACATTAGCTTGTAAAACTAATGTCTAGCCTAATTTACAGATTTACTTCTACATTAGCTTGTAAAGCTAATGTAAAATTAATGTCTATCCTAATTTATTAACTTGCTTCAACATTAGCTTGTAAAACTAATGTCTAGCCTAATTTACAGATTTACTTCTACATTAGCTTGTAAAGCTAATGTAAAATTAATGTCTATCCTAATTTATTAACTTGCTTCAACATTAGCTTAAAAAACTAATGTCTAGCCCAATTTATTGACTATTGATGCCACTACAGTTTCATAACCTTTTTTCACAGCCATACAAGATGTTTTTTGGTTAGAATTTCTAGTTTCAGGTGGCCCTATAACATATAAATATCAATATCCTCAGAAAATAACATATCCATTACTTTCTAAGCATAGCCCAGCTCTATTGTCTTTGCTCAATGTCTGAACTAGCTGCTACAATAGTCTGTTTTGATAAGATTGCTGACTTACTCAAGATTGTTAAGTCATAAAACCTTATTTTTTAAGACCATAAAAATGCCTAATTTCAACTTTACAGTCTGGAGAATCTTGAAAATCAATCTCCCAATTAGTAAAATGTAAAGACCTTTTCAGACTAATTAGTACTCCACATGTTGTGCCTTCTGACCTGTCTTCTTAAAACATTATATCCTTTAAAAGTCAAATTCATGTGTGGTTGCAACCATGTCTCTTGTATGCAGATTATGGCAATCTCATTTTCATAACAATAATCTATTTTCAAGTCTCTCTTCTCTTTATAAAAAAAACATAATTTTTTACAAAAATGATTTTAACTGCCAAGCAGTGCTAAGGTATTAGGCCCTAAATCCATTTAATATTTATTAATATTTTATGCATTTACAAAGGCACAATAAAATAAATTAAAGTAAATCTATACAATTAAGTTAATATTCCTAAATGTAAAGACACAGTGAAAATAAAAACTCTTAATGCCAATCTAACAAATAGTTATTCTTGAATTCTGAAAAATTCAAGTCCTTGGATCTAGGGCCTTATTCTAGATCTAGGGATCTCAGGCCACATATAACCACTTGCAAAGTAACACAAGTAGGACTGTGGTATCATCTCACTTAAACTTCAGCCAATATTTAGTTGACACTGGGGTGCTAACTAACAGGGAAACCATCATGCCCAGTGCAATACTGTGCCTTTTACAAGGCTTTTATTTTCTCAAGGAATACAACTCCTCAATCTTATCATGAAGTCATGTTTGACATCCCTATTCTAGTTAAGGAAAGAGCAATGTGGACACAATGTATTGCAATTATTGTTATGTTTTTTTTTTTAGACCAAAGAACTTCCTATAGAAGGAGTTGTCAAAGAAACTTTGAAAGGGGCTCAATTGACTGGACAAATCAGTACTCTACCTTTTGCGCCTTCTGACCTGTCTTCTTATAATATTATCCTTCAAAAGTCAAATCCATGTTTGGTTGCAGCCATGTCTCTTGTATGCAAATTATGGCCATTTCTTTTTCATGACAATAATCTATAATGAAGTCTCTCTTCTCTTTCATGACTGACTGGGCATTCCAAGATAAAGTTTTAAGGTCAATTTTGGGAATTTTCAAGTATTTTATTCAGCATAAACACACTGGCAATCTTTTGCTGGTTAAGACACCCTAACTTTAGGTCAAATTTGGTCAGTTTTTTTTTTTTTTGGTTAACAAATTTGGTTAACTCTAAAGTCAAATTTGGGAATTTAATTATTGATGTTAGTGTGGTATCACCAATTTTTTCATAGTTCAGAATTATCTTTCCTTCATCCTCATTTTGAATATAAACAGTCATCATGAACCTACAGCTCATAACATCAAATTCAAACTTGTGGCTTGAGAGCAATACTTTAAAAGTCTTTACCAGATCAAAGTCAGATGGCAGAACTTCCCTTTTATTAATCACTTCTATTTCAACATTAGTGGTAAATTGCTCGGCAGAGGGAATATTCATATTTACAGACTTGCTTTTGGATGGCTTTTCAATGTTCTGTCTTTTTGTCTGAAGGAAAAAGGATTTAACTCTATCATTAGAAATATCTCTTCTGTTACAACCAAAATTCTGAATTTGACCCAGCCTTGACATTTCTATTGGTCTTTTGATTCCTTTAACATCATATGGTTTCCAACTACCCTTATCTCATCATCAATTTCACATGGTAATGTTGGAAATTGCTCTGTACTTAATGTTGTAAATCTATTAGCATTAAATATCTATCTTTTTTCTGATTTCATCATTTTTTGTCAACAGTTACAGCCAGATACAGTCGGACTCAGTGAAACTTTTCTAACAAGACAAACGGATACCCTATTGAAAACACCCAGATATACTTCCCACTGTTTATATAGATCAACAATGAACAGAAAAGGCTTTACTATTTATACAGTGCAAGAGCACTCGGTATGGACCAATAAACAATTGAGCTTGAATAAGCCTATTGAAGCAGTTTATGAATCAATTTTCCATAAAATTTCCTTACCTTCAAAAAAAAAGAAAAAAGAGTAGCAGTTGGGGAAGTATAACGACCCGTCCCCAAGACGGTATAAAGGCAAAATCAACTCACCAATTGCAATGTCCATATAAGAAAGATATAGCTTCTTATTTTCAAATGGAGCGTCTCTTCCAAATTCAATGACAAGAAGTAAGTATCTCACTGCTGTTCTGAAAGCGATTGTCAGGAGAATTCCAGCCTCAGGTCCAACAGTCAAGTATACAATTGTGGATTCAATGAGCGGAAATTGGCAAGCCAAGCAAATGAAGTATGAGTCCAACAATAATAGGACTACAAGAAGCACTAGAAGACGAGAATATTTGAAAATATAAATGTTTGTATCAAATATTGAAATCCAATTTTAATCAAAACAGTAAAAGAAGGTATTTCAATAGATGATTTGGTTACTTTAATTAAAAACGCCCAGGGTTAAGTATTTCCTCGGTCTCGACTATTGACTCAGCTTTTAAACTGTAAACATAGCTTTCAAATTGATTTCTTACTTTCCTTATTTTGGGATTTGGGTTTTTACTTTATCTCTATAGGATTATATTTCCTGTGGGACATTTGTTGTGACAAGTCAGCAGTTGCAATTTTCACTGCGAGAAAAATATTTACTGGATTGGATTAATTACTTTCAGATCTATCCATTTACCGATTCAAAATTATGATATTAATTAGACCTCCTTTTTATAATGATAAAAACAAAGTTAAAAGTAGCGAAATTTACCTATTTACGCAAGTTTTCACCGTATTTTTTCAACTTAAGAAAAAAAATTAGGGCAAATCCAAAACACACAATTCATTTAATTCATAAAGCTCAGTTTTTCCATATTGTTCAATTGTTCTATATTATAATTGTTTAATAATGGTTCTACATTGATCTGTATATTTTTACATCAAAAGTTTGATATGATTCTTTACTTTCTTTTGAAAAGCTTCTTTTTCGGCAAGTTTTTTTTGATTAGTTTCATAAAAATTTTAAACAATTATTTATTAAATATATCATCTGAAAGTAATGATGTTTCTAATATTTTTTAAATGTAGTAAATAATCTAATCTGCAGAGGCTGTTATCTATAGATCTGAATCTTATGCCCAGCTGCAGTTGCCCTCCTATATCCTCCTGCAATGGTGTTCTACATCACCATACAATTTAACCCATTATTGGGAGAAGGTTTGCAACTCATGGGATTTGTGGACAAACCAGTGGGCACTTTTGAGTGTACATTTGATTCAGCCTACTTCCTCCTCTGCCTGTATTTATAACCCTGGGCAAGGGTGCCCCAGTTTCTATTATGGACCCCCAGGGGAAAGGTTTTCCCTTTGTTTGTGCCTCCTATGGAGGTACATTACATATTTGTAGAGCATTCCTGTATTGCCACCTGGGGACATGCTGAATGGCCTGGGGGAGACCAGGAACATAAAAATGAAATTCATTAAAAATATTATGTTTCCTTTAAGCATGGAGAATGATATAGTCTTCTTTATGATTTTTTGAACATTAAATTATTATAGAGAAGTATAAATAAAGTTATACAGAAGACTTTTTGGTTTTCATATTTAATGTAGCCTAACTCAACATTAGCTTGTAAAACTAATGTCTAGCCAAATTTATTGATTTACTTCAACATTAGCTTATAAAACTAATGATAAAACTAATGTCTAGCCAAACTTATTGATTTACTTCAACATTAGCTTGTAAAACTAATGATAAAACTAATGTCTAGCCAACTTTATTGCTTTACTTCAACATTAGCTTGTATAACTAATGCCTAGCCTGTTGTATTGATTTAGTTCAACATTAGCTTGTAAAACTAATGGAAAACTAATATAAAACAAATTTTTAGCCTAATTTATTAATTTACTTCAACATTAGCTTGTAAAACTAACGTCTAGCCTAATTTACTGACTTACTTCAACATTGGCTTGTAAAACTAATGTTAAAAAACTAATGTAAAATGAATGTCTACCCTAATTTATTGATTTTTTTCAACATTAGTCTGCAAAATTAATGTAAAACTGATGTCTAGCCTAGTTTATTGATTTACTTCAACATTAGCTTGTAAAGCTAATGTAAAATTAATGTCTATCCTAATTTATTAACTTGCTTCAACATTAGCTTGTAAAACTAATGTCTAGCCTAATTTACAGATTTACTTCTACATTAGCTGTTAAAGCTAATGTAAAATTAATGTCTATCCTAATTTATTAACTTGTTTCAACATTAGCTTAAAAAACTAATGTCTAGCCCAATTTATTGACTATTGATGCCACTACAGTTTCATAACCTTTTTTCACAGCCATACAAGATGTTTTTTGGTTAGAATTTCTAGTTTCAGGTGGCCCTATAACATATAAATATCAATATCCTCAGAAAAAAACATATCCATTACTTTCTAAGCATAGCCCAGCTCTATTGTCTTTGCTCAATGTCTGAACTAGCTGCTACAATAGTCTGTTTTGATAAGATTGCTGACTTACTCAAGATTGTTAAGTCATAAAACCTTATTTTTTAAGACCATAAAAATGCCTAATTTCAACTTTATAGTCTGGAGAATCTTGCAAATCAATCTCCCAATTAGTAAAATGTAAAGACCTTTTCAGACAAATTAGTACTCCACATGTTGTGCCTTCTGACCTGTCTTCTTAAAACATTATATCCTTTAAAAGTCAAATTCATGTGTGGTTGCAACAATGTCTCTTGTATGCAGATTATGGCAATCTCATTTTCATGACAATAATCTATTTTCAAGTCTCTCTTCTCTTTATAAAAAAAAAAACATAATTTTTTACAAAATGATTTTAACTGCCAAGCAGTGTTAAGGTATTAGGCCCTAAATCCATTTAATATTTATTAATAGTTTATGCATTTACAAAGGCACAATAAAATAAATTAAAATAAATCTATACAATTAAGTTAATATTCCTAAATGTAAAGACACAGTGAAAATAAAAACTCTTAATGCCAATCTAACAAATAGTTATTCTTGAATTCTGAAAAATTCAAGTCCTTGGATCTAGGGCCTTATTCTAGATCTAGGGATCTCAGGCCACATATAACCACTTGCAAAGTAACACAAGTAGGACTGTGGTATCATCTCACTTAAACTTCAGCCAATATTTAGTTGACACTGGGGGGCTAACTAACAGGGAAACCATCATGCCCAGTGCAATACTGTGCCTTTTACAAGGCTTTTATTTTCTCAAGGAATACAACTCCTCAATCTTATCATGAAGTCATGTTTGACATCCCTATTCTAGTTAAGGAAAGAGCAATTTGGACACAATGTATTGCAATTATTGTTATGTTTTTTTTTTAGACCAAAGAACTTCCTATAGAACGAGTTGTCAAAGAAACTTTGAAAGGGGCTCAATTGACTGGACAAATCAGTACTCTACCTTTTGCACCTTCTGACCTGTCTTCTTATAATATTATCCTTCAAAAGTCAAATCCATGTTTGGTTGCAACCATGTCTCTTGTATGCAAATTATGGCCATTTCTTTTTCATGACAATAATCTATAATGAAGTCTCTCTTCTCTTTCAACTACCCTTATATAGTTTCCAACTACCCTTATCTCATCATCACTTTCACATGGTAATGTTGGAAATTGCTCTGTATTTAATGTTCTAAATCTATTAGCATTAAATATCTACCAAATCATATTATTGACTTACACATAAAGTGAATATACCACATGATGCCTTTTTTTATACTGATTACAAATATAATAATCATTTCTATTGGAAATGAATTGCGCCCCCCCCCCTATATATGCCAATTCAGGGTATATATTTCTACATTAGGGGGGGGGGGAAAGCAAATTTTGTTTCTGATGTAAATGGGAGGTAAGTTTAAACTTTATCCCCCCCCCCTTATGTAGAAATATATACCCTGAATTGACATATAGGGGGGGGGGGCTGAAATTCATTTCCAATAGAAATGATTAGGCCTATTATATTCATAATAAGTATAAAAAAGGCATCAAGTGGTATATTCACTTTATGTGTAAGTCAATAATATGATTTGGTAGATATTAACCCTATTAGCTAGGCTATAGTCACTGGTATGACGTGTGGGATTCTGTGCTGTTTCTTGTTGGGTCATAGAGTTTTTATGAGCATTTACAAATTTTGATGGTGCTGCAGTATATAAATGGCTATAGGAAGATTGACCCTGATTTTGATTATGCCAACCTATTGGTGGGGATAAATACTGCCCAGGACTCAGCTGATAAGGCTAAGTCCAATTCAAACTAATGGATTGCCATTATAGTAAGGATTTATTGGCTCAAATTGTCCCTGACCCACCTGGGGATCTGGCAAATTGTTCATATTCCCCAGTTCACTTTAGTTTTTAGTACAAACTTTTTTATAGCTTTTAAAAAATCTTAATGAGTTCTTAAGAATCACAAATACTTACAGAGAGATTACACAGTTTAAGGAAGATTTTGGGCTGTGACCAAATTTTAAGAGATACATCAATTTGATGCCATCTATCCAAAAAAAAACTTGAATTGTAACTTAAGCGGGGCTCCCACGGCGTCAATAAAGCTAATAAGTATTTGGCAAAGTTACATACCGTAAAGTTCGTCGCGCTTACGCATGAATTTCACCTTCCTGACTTTATGGATATTTTTTGAAGCAATTAATTTAGATTATTCACACGTTCATTCTTGAATATATATGACATTATTTTTTTATAACTTTTTCAATTTAATAAGTTAGTCATAAGTTAGATGTTGTTTGTACTTTAAAATTTACTAAAGACGGCTCACAGATAAAAATGAGGACCCTATTCTTGACACATTATTTCACTTATCTCCTGAATGCATTTTCAACACAAATTCTGTCCTTATCTTCCCCTTGTGAGGAGCAGAATATTAAAGGTTTATTTCTCACTAGTGAAATAAGCAAATCTTCTGCTTCAATGTTCCACAGATTAGAGAAAAAAGTTCAAGACTGGCTATCTAATTTAGACCCCGGCACCGCGCTGGTGGATCGACTGAACGCCGCCGACGAGAGGCCTGGTCGAACGCCGACAAAGTTTCGTAAAGCCGACGGCGCAGCGCAAGCACGGCGCCGCTGGAAGAGGCGGCGGCGTTCGGTCGACTTTGAACTATTTTTACGGCAATTCTTTATTGCGTCAACCGCAAAGTCGGAGCTTTTCCTTTTCGTGTGGTTTAGTATTTCGATTTTCCTGATTAGAAATCAAGCAGAGCTTGCACTATCCCCGAATTTTCGGGAATTTCCCCGAAAATCTATGTGTCACCCCAAAAAATAATGTTTCCCCGAATCCCCGAAAATCACGCAATCACGAAGCCAGCCATATTGATTATCACCAGTGACTTTCCCTGCCAAATATTACTTTGTATACCATTATTCTTCACTGCTCTCTTCTTCAGTAATTTTTGTCTCTTTTGTTACTTTGCATAAAAACCAGACAGATGCAATATGCTATTGCAAATATTGCAATATACACAGTTCTTCATATGTTGACAAAAAAAGTATCGTCTTTATTAAATGAGTTTAAATCATTCCGAATGCAGTTTCCCAATCGCTATTTCTTACATCATTCGTAGTCAAGAATTTTATTTTCAAGTTGAATAGAATTATAGAACGCATTTACTGCTATACAGCTTCAGCCTTTTGTTGGATTTTGAAATTGACAGCCGACAGATTGCTTCTACAGCTGAATTGTAAATTTGCAGATTTTTTTTTGCTGTTTTTAGATAAGATTTTCTTAATGTTTAATACTCAATTATTGAACAGCTGATAGAAAATACAATCTTCTTTCTGAAACATTTTTACCCCCCCCCCCTAAAAAAAACATCCTTCGGTTGAGACAAAATTTAGCTATAGACTAAGCTATGTACAAGGTTGGGGAATTAAAGATTGAACCGGAAGTTACCCCAAAAATATGATTCATAAATAAATTATAAATTATTGCCTATAGGGGAGGGGGATAGGGGGCTATCATTTTTAAATGATAATACCTCATTTTTTTTTTTTATTGAAAGCAGGGATGCCAAAAATATAATTATTTTTTTCATTTAAAGTGGAGACAGAAGAAAATGATATCAAATTCCCTGGGAAACCTTTGAAATATTTTGATAGACCCAGGGCCCCTCATTAGGACTTGTTCATTGTTTTGGGTATTTTAAGATTTCTCATAGGCTTCTGGCATTATTTGGCTTTTGCGTGTGCTCCCTTTTAATTCGATTCTTTGGATCTTATGGAATGCCATGGCGAATCTATCACTCAGTTCTCCAATAATTTGAGGTATATGTGAATAATTTTGACAATTTTGTTGTTGTCTTTGTACCCCTTTACTCATACCCTTAATTTTTTTTTCAAGGAACACTAAGCTGTTTAACGTTATTTTGCGTGTTTGTTTGGACCATATAGTGACCTTGTTAATTATTCAGTAAATTATTTTTCTAATGAAAGCTGAGACGGTATCCTATCAAGGTGGTATCCAGAGGGGGGGGGGTAGGGAAGTATTACATTTAAATAATAATAGCTCGAAATTTTATTTATTGAAAGCAGGGATCCCCAAAAGTTCATTTTTTTTAATTTAAAGCAGAGACGGCATCCTCTCAAAGTGGTATCCAGAGGGGGGAGGGGGGTATTGAGCTATCATATTAAAATGATAATACCTCGATTTTTTTAAAGCAGGGGTGCCAATAAGTTAATTATTTTTTTATTTAAAGCAGAGACGGTATCCTATCAAGATGGTATCCAGAAGGGGGTATAGGGATTTATTATATTTAAGTGATAGTACCTTGATTTTTTTTTATTGAAAGCAGGGATGCCAAAAAGTTGAAAAGTTGACAAAATTAACAATATTTTCGTGAGTTATACTTGATACAGCGCATGCATGGTTTTATCGTCCAAAGGGAAAGGGACATATGCGTCCAATCCAGTTTTTTCTCTATTGATGAAACGGGTTAACTTTGAAAACATTCATTCATATGTACCAGGCAGATTCACACTAAAACAAATTGGTGTGACGAAAGCGATATCGACATCCCCACCTAAAGTTGTGCTCGAGTAACAATGGTGGCCTTGGCCCAGTGCCCAAGTTACATTAAAAGGCCAGGTCATAATAAAAGCTTTCAATTTGGGAGGTTCAAGGAGGAGTCTTTGACAGTCATATGACCTCAGGGTACTAGATGTTGCAACGTTCTTACGTATCTACAGTGGTTTAGAAAATTCGATCACCCCACAAGTGATAACCAAAAATATGCACAAATGTAACATTTGGAACATTATAACACTTTTTTCAAGGCTTTGAAGAAAAGCAAAAAAGTCTAAATACCCTTAACTACGCTTGAAAGCTATTTTAAAAAGAAACTCTTTGGAGATTTCCATGGAAATGACCATAACAGAAGCCCTTAGCCTGCGTGGGGATCAAAGAGGAGTCTAAGTATTTTGACCACAGGTGACTTATTGTTGCGACTTTCTTAAATTTGGTAATTCTTGTGAGCATTTGGAAATCAAAGCTTAAACTCAATAACTGATACTAAGTGTCCTAACATTTTGCTTGGATTAAAAGTGACGAACTAGGATGAACATTTCAACATCTTCCTGGAGCTACTTCAGTCTGCATATTATTTCATTTAATTACACTTAAAACGGATGAGCTTTTCATTTTTTACCTAAGAAAATAGCGGGCAGTTCATTTTCTTCACAGTCAATAAACTATTAAATGTTTTTTTGTGTCATTGTAATTGAAGTGTTCTCATGTGAAGTGTTCATCATGTATTTTTCAATTTGATAAATTTACTCCTTTTAGATACAGTTTATAATTTGACTGTTATTAGGTATTTATCAGTTTATAATTTAGAATAAATCCCCAAAAGAAAAAATGAATAATATCCAAAGAGCAGCCAAAAGCGATAAAAAAGCAGCAGTTCAGCCTTAGCCTACATGACATATATTCTATAAAGAAGCCAAAAAAAAACTTTAAAATGCATTTTTTTAAATTGTAATTAAAAACCCGTTTTTAATACAAGAAGGCTTCTTAGGAATCCAAAAGAGCAGGAAAAAACAAAACAATCAATATCAAAGTCGCCCATTTTAACTGTTTTAAATGTGACAAAATAGATATAAGCAAAGGGCATTATGAAAAAATTAAGCTTCTAAGTTCAAAGTTATATTCGAAGTTTTTACCCAGATAACTGACGAATTTTGTGATACGATATTTGAAGTTTTATATGCAGTAATGCTCGATGAAAAAACTAATAATTTTGATAATTACATATGTTAAGAATACATAGCTAATAGATACTTCAACTACTCGTATTATGCAAGGGTTCTGAAACGCCACAGCCATTTCGTTTCTACCAGATTTCTACTTCTCTTGATGAATATAATGAAGAAGACCAGTTTCCAGCCAGCGACTGGTGAATTTTTGAACTCATGAATACGCTCGAATCTGTTGTAAATTGAAGCTGTGATTTGAGAAAGACTGATGAAAACATTAATGTTTGCGGTCAACAGTGATCGCGCCGGCGGCGCGCCGCCGACATCTTATCGTCGGTGGCGTGGCGTGTTGTTTTTTGCCCCGGCGCCACCGGTCTTCCCTCATCGGCGCGGCGCCGGGGTCTAATCTAATTAGTTTCTTTTAGCGGAATTAAAATTTTCCGCAAGTCTTCTCCTATTGGCTAAACTTTCCGGACCTTATTGAAAAAGTTAAATTTAATCTCTTTCCGACAACCAAAAATCGATAAAGTTATAAAAGGAAAACCGTTTATTAAGTTTATGGACAGCTCAATGAACTTTATTGACGCCGTGAGAGCCCCGCTTTATACCGACGGTTTTATACCGAAATGTGTATTCTCTAATTGATTATGTTTCAATTGATTAGTTTCATGTAAGAATAGCTTGTCTTACATAAATTCTAAGACCATACCGAGAATATATGACTTATCAAACAGTTCGTGGTAACGAACTGTAAGTAAGGAGTGACCCGGCTCAATGGTAACCGAAACTCTAAAAAACGGAATTTTGATACCAATAGATGCATCAGAAGAATCAGATTTTAATTCTGATTTCAAATATATAAGTTTCATCAAGTTTAATCTTACCCATCAAAAATGGGTAAGAAAATTTGGCTGATTTTCGAAAAAAGGGAAAAGACCCCCTAAAAGATATAGAGCCGTAATGAAAATTACACCATCATATTCAGCGTATCAGAGAACCCTACTGTAGAGGTTTCTCCTTTTGTTACTAATTAATCGTTGGATATTTTATAATGGTCTTATGTAAACCTAATTTCTTTTTTTAAGTACAAAGGAGAGTTTTCACACACTGTTTGGAGATACTGGTCGCATCGGTTTTCATCATGGGTCTTGTAGCCTACGACAGCACCCAGGTTCGTATTTTGTTCTTTTTTAAATCCAGTAGATTTCAACTAAGCAAGGGAAATAATTTGGTCTATAAGCACTTGGAATTAAAGTAAATAGTATTTTTCCTGTAAAAAAAATAGTATTTTTCCTGTAAGTCTGTTTTTTTTTAACCAGCTACGTCAGTAAGTAATTGCGTTTTGGGTGCTATGTTCTTTAATGTCAACAGTCGAGACCGAGGAAATACTTAACCCTGGGCGTTTTTAATTAAAGTAACCAAATTATCTATTGAAATACCTTCTTTTACTGTTTTGATTAAAATTGGATTTCAATATTTGATACAATCATTTATATTTTTAAATATTCTCGTCTTCTAGTGCTTCTTGTAGTCCTATTATTGTTGGACTCATACTTCATTTGCTTGGCATGCCAATTTCCGCTCATTGAATCCACAATTGTATACTTGGCTGTTGGACCTGAGGCTGGAATTCTCCTGACAATCGCTTTCAGAACAGCAGTGAGATACTTACTTCTTGTCATTGAATTTGGAAGAGACGCTCCATTTGAAAATAAGAAGCTATATCTTTCTTATATGGACATTGCAATTGGTGAGTTGATTTTGCCATTATACCGTCTTGGGGACGGGTCGTTATACTTCCCCAACTGCTACTCTTTTTTCTTTTTTTTTGAAGGTAAGGAAATTTTATGGAAAATTGATTCATAAACTGCTTCAATAGGCTTATTCAAGCTCAATTGTTTATTGGTCCATACCGAGTGCTCTTGCACTGTATAAATAGTAAAGCCTTTTCTTTTCATTGTTTATCTATATAAACAATGGGAAGTATATCTGGATGTTTTCAATAGGGTATCCGTTTGTCTTGTTAGAAAAGTTTCACTGAGTCCGACTGTATCTGGCTGTAACTGTTGACAAAAAATGATGAAATCAGAAAAAAGAAGAGAATAACCCTTGACATGTAAGATGAGAGTGGCCCTACATTGAGATGAGGCTCAGAACGTCACATCTCGCATCACACACCTAATTATATCGCCTATAGAAAATGTATTCTTATCAAATAACGGGAATCGGATTCATTATTGATTTCAAAGTCAAATATTTTTTCTAAATCCAAAGAATTTTCTTCTAGCTCTATTAGTTTAGCATTACTTTGGGTTGTTGATAAAGAAGCGTCCCCAGAGAGGTTAGGAGACAAAATATAATAGAAAATTTTTAAAGCACTGGACCTTAATTTAAAAGCAGCAGAACTTAACCTAGCGGAGAAAAACATGATAGACAAAGAAAAATAAACTGAAAAAGAAAAATAATCTAAGAACAGACAAATAGGATAATATCTCATTGAATCAATCATAAGACAAAGCTTCAACCCTATGCGATCGGCATTTTTTCATAACACTCTCCAGGTGCAATTTTAATACTTATCGATTTAAAAATTTGTTAGCTAATTACTACTATCTAAATTTAACAGCATTATCTTAGGTGCTACCATAGCCAGTATTACAACTGCTCCAAAACAACTCAATAAATATAGGTAAAAACAAAATAATTTTATGCATTCAAATGCAATTCATTGGCATCCTCCAAACCAGCGAAAGGAAGCTTGAGTGGATCGCAGCGATCGTCTGGAGACTGACCATTGGGCCGTCTTTGATTTCTTGTATTTAACCAAAGTTTGATTTATCTTTGAATTGGACGTGATTCCGATACTTTCTCACTCATTGCTTTTGAACTTTTTAGCTTATAACCAAGCGATAAAAGCTCTTTCTGTCGTTTCTTTAGACCAGCTGGCAAGTCAATAGATAAAACCGAGAATCAAGCCGATATTTTCAAGTTTTCCACATTCTTTCATTATTTCTGATCGATCAAGATTTTCAAGGCTAGTGATAGTTTGATCAGTGGACTTATTACGCTGCCCACTATTTCTCAATGGCTGACGGATAGAGCTAGGTGACTCCCGTTTATCAGTTTCTCCGGAATACTGTATAGAGCATTTATTTGTATTTGGTTTGCGCCAGCTATTCCTTGTTTTGATTAAAGAAATAAACTGCTTTCTGACGAATATCTTCGCCTTCTGTAGATTCTAGAACGTGAATGGCAAGATAATTTCTTTGTGAGTATAGTTCAGAGCGAAGAGAAGTTGACATCACCTATACAATCTTGGAAGTAAATTGTTTATTTTCCGATCTTAAAAGCTTGTTTTCTTGCTGGAGCTTTGCAATCTTCTGCAGGACTTCATCCAGCTGTGTATCAAAATGTTATTTAGTGATTACCATAATTATCGACTATGCTGTCAATATGCCATCAAAAATCCAAAATTTGATTCACAGTATCCATAAATTGAAATCAAGGGGTAAAGATGCAGCTAATTTGTGCGGTGACCCCACAGTTCATATAATTATCCAGTAAGCTTATCGCAGATCATGTCTGGTCTTCGTTCTCGGTGCGAACAAAAAGCTCCTCCCACTTATTTCTGCATTAGCGAGTTAGTATGAGAAATGGTTACAACGTGCATTGTTCGTAATTGCGAAAGCAGCAAAAAACTTCGTGAGCCAGCCAAGTGGTTTGCAAGTGTCCCATCTCACAAGTATGAATTAATTTATATACAAATTATGACTTAATCTATTATTTACATACAGTGGACTCATGATTGGCCTATGTGGGATTTTGTAAAAAAAAGAGGCTGGGGGTTGATGAAATTTGTGAAAATAAGGATTTTTTTTCTTCTAATAACTGGTGGAATAGGTGTGATGGTTTCAGGGGCGGATCCAGGATTTTTTTAGGGGAGGGGGGCGCAAAGTAGGTTGATCCGACAAACTTACGTTAGGAGCAAGTTTAATTAATGCAAACTTGTGTTAATTAGGTAAATTACACTACTTTAGACTACTTTACGGGGTTAACCCTCGCCCCCCCCCTCTGGATCCGCAACTGGATAGTTTATCATTTTTTTTTCACGTCGTGATATTTATTTTCTCAGATTGTATTTCCAGTGATATTTGAAAAATCTAGTTACCTGTTTTGGCGGGGAGCCTAGATAAGACTAGTTTTGTTTTCAAACAATGTTTTCAAATGAAATGGGCAGATATATATATATATATATATATATATATATATATATATATATATATATATATATATATATATATATATATATATATATATATATATATATATATATATATATATATATATATATATATATATATATCTAGCTACCTGTTTTGGCGGAGAGCCTAGATAAAACTAGTTGTCAAAGAAACTTTGAAAGGGGCTCAATTGACTGGACAAATCAGTACTCTACCTTTTGCGCCTTCTGACCTGTCTTCTTATAATATTATCCTTCAAAAGTCAAATCCATGTTTGGTTGCAACCATGTCTCTTGTATGCAAATTATGGCCATTTCTTTTTCATGACAATAATCTATAATGAAGTCTCTCTTCTCTTTCATGACTGACTGGGCATTCCAAGATAAAGTTTTAAGGTCAATTTTGGGAATTTTCAAGTATTTTATTCAGTATAAACACACTGGCAATCTTTTGCTGGTTAAGACACCCTAACTTTAGGTCAAATTTGGTCAGTTTTTTTTTCGGTTAACAAATTTGGTTAACTCTAAAGTCAAATTTGGGAATTTAATTATTGATGTTAGTGTGGTATCACCAATTTTTTCATAGTTCAGAATTATCTTTCCTTCATCGTCATTTTGAATATAAACAGTCATCATGAACCTACAGCTCATAACATCAAATTCAAACTTGTGGCTTGAGAGCAATACTTTAAAAGTCTTTACCAGATCAAAGTCAGATGGCAGAACTTCCCTTTTATTAATCACTTCTATTTCAACATTAGTGGTAAATTGCTCTGCAGAGGGAATATTCATATTTACAGACTTGCTTTTGGATGGCTTTTCAATGTTCTGTCTTTTTGTCAGAAGGAAAAAGGATTTAACTCTATCATTAGAAATATCTCTTCTGTTACAACCAAAATTTTGAATTTGACCCAGCCTTGACATTTCTATTGGTCTCTTGATTCCTTTAACATCATATGGTTTCCAACTACCCTTATCTCATCATCACTTTCACATGGTAATGTTGGAAATTGCTCTGTACTTAATGTTGTAAATCTATTAGCATTAAATATCTACCAAATCATATTATTGACTTACACATAAAGTGAATATACCACATGATGCCTTTTTTTATACTGATTACAAATATAATAATCATTTCTATTGGAAATGAATTGCGCCCCCCCCCCTATATATGCAATTCAGGGTATATATTTCTACATTAGGGGGGGGGAGCAAATTTTGTTTCTGATGTAAATGGGAGGTAAGTTTAAACTTTACCCCCCCCCCTTATTTAGAAATATATACCCTGAATTGACATATAGGGGGGGGGGGCTGAAATTCATTTCCAATAGAAATGATTATTATATTCATAATAAGTATAAAAAAGGCATCAAGTGGTATATTCACTTTATGTGTAAGTCAATAATATGATTTGGTAGATATTAACCCTATTAGCTAGGCTTTAGTCACTGGTATGACGTGTGGGATTCTGTGCTGTTTCTTGTTGGGTCATAGAGTTTTTATGAGCATTTACAAATTTTGATGGTGCTGCAGTATATAAATGGCTATAGGAAGATTGACCTTGATTTTGATTATGCCAACCTATTGGTGGGGATAAATACTGCCCAGGACTCAGCTGATAAGGCTAAATCCAATTCAAACTAATGGATTGCCATTATAGTAAGGATTTATTGGCTCAAATTGTCCCTGACCCACCTGGGGATCTGGAAAATTGTTCATATTCCCCAGTTCACTTTAGTTTTTAGTACAAACTTTTTTATAGCTTTTAAAAAATCTTAATGAGTTCTTAAGAATCACAAATACTTACAGAGAGATTACACAGTTTAAGCAAGATTTTGGGCTGTGACCAAATTTTAAGAGATACATCAATTTGATGCCATCTATCCAAAAAAAACTTGAATTGTAACTTAAGCGGGGCTCCCACGGCGTCAATAAAGCTAATAAGTATTTGGCAAAGTTACCGTAAAGTTCGTAAAGTTCGTCGCGCTTACGCATGAATTTCACCTTCCTGACTTTATGGATATTTTTTAAAGTAATTAATTTGGATTATTCACACGTTCATCAAGGAGGCACACTTGTGCCTCTATAAAGAGGCGACCCACCACAATGTTCAGCGATTTCAGGTCCTAGAGGTCGCAGAGAGACGGCGGTGATTCGCATTTTGTAGCCCAAGCTCAAACTAAGAAACGTGCAAAATTTCATCCTCCTCCGACTTTATCTTCATGGGTAAAAGTGGGCCGGAAGTTTCGACCCTCCGACCACAGCCCCCCTTTAACGTTGTCCGATTGGTTGAAATTTAGAGGTTAAGCTTTCCTAGGGCCCGGGAGCTTATCCTCGAATTTCAGCTCAATCCGATCACTCCTTCATTGTTTTCCAAAAACCAAATATAGCCACTTAAAGTTCAAAATTTTTTTTCTTAGCCACGCCTACAGGCCACAGTTGGCAACTGATCCGGGTGAATGAGGACTCATTCGAAGCAGAATTCGACCTGTTAGGGCCTTTTGATATTTTCAGACCGAAAAAACTATCCCCCGAATTTACATTTACGAAAAACCTCGTTTTCCTATAAGAACCCGCTATAAGCGGGCTCTATTCGTTTTCCTATAAGAGCCCGCAAGCCCGCAAGCTGTCAAATCAGCTAACAGTTAGTCAAGCAATAATAAGTAATAAAATTTACAAAAACGTGCAGAAATTATTTGAAAAAAAACTACGTTTTCTAGAGTTAAAGAGGCTGAGCTACAAGGTCGAACCTTAAAACGTACAGGGATTAGGAGGCACAGTTGGGGGGCTGCCGCCCCCCAAACCTCCCTCTTTCACAGCCTTTAAATAAAAAAAATTTTAAACTGAAAGTAAGGAGCGACATTAAAACTTAAAACGAACAGAAATTATTCCGTATATGAAAGGGGCTGTGCCCTCCTCAACGCCTCACTCTTTACGCTAAAGTTTGACTTTCTCACAACTCTTTTTTTTAAACAATAAAAACTTTAGCGTAAAGAGCAAGGCGTTGAGGAGGGCACAGCCCCTTTCATATACGGAATAATTTCTGTTCGTTTTAAGTTTTAATGTCGCTCCTTACTTTCAGTTTAAATTTTTTTTTTTATTTAAAGGCTGCGAAAGTGGGGGGTTTGGGGGGCGGCAGCCCCCCAACTGTGCCTCCTAATCCCTGTACGTTTTAAGGTTCGACCTTGTAACTCAGCCTCTTTAACTCTTTAGAAAACGTAGTTTTTTTCAAATAATTCTTGAATATATCTTACATTATTTTTTGATAACTTTTTCAATTTAATAAGTTAGTCATAAGTTAGATGTTGTTTGTACTTTAAAATTTACTAAAGACGGCTCACAGATAAAAATGAGGACCCTATTCTTGACACATTATTTCACTTATCTCCTTGAATGCATTTTCAACACAAATTCTGTCCTTATCTTCCCCTTATGAGGAGCAGAATATTAAAGGTTTATTTCTCACTAGTGAAATAAGCAAATCTTCTGCTTCAATGTTCCACATATCAATGTTCCACAGATTAGAGAAAAAAGTTCAAGACTGGCTATCTAATTTAGACCCCGGCACCGCGCTGGTGGATCGACTGAACGCCGCCGACGAGAGGCCCGGTCGAACGCCGACAAAGTTTCGTAAAGCCGCCGGCACAGCGCAAGCACGCCGCCGCCGGCAGAGGCGGCGGCGTTCGGTCGACTTTAAACTATTTTTACGGCAATTCTTTATTGCGTCAACCGCAAAGTCGGAGCTTTTCCTTTTCGTGTGGTTTGGTATTTCGATTTTCCTGATTAGAAATCAAGCAGAGCTTGCACTATCCCCGAATTTTCGGGAATTTCCCCGAAAATCTATGTGTCACCCCAAAAAAAATTGTTTCCCCCGATTCCCCGAAAATCACGCAATCACGAAGCCAGCCATATTCATTTATCACCAGTGACTTTCCCTGCCAAATATTACTTTGTATACCATTATTCTTCACTGCTCTCTTCTTCATTAATTTTCGTCTCTTTTGTTACTTTGCATAAAAACCAGACAGATGCAATATGCTATTGCAAATATTGCAATATACACAGTTCTTCATATATTGACAAAAAAAAGTATCGTCTCTATGAAATGAGTTTAAATCATTCCGAATGCAGTTTCCCAATCGCTATTTCTTACATCATTCGTAGTCAAGAATTTTATTTTCAAGTTGAATAGAATTATAGAACGCATTTACTGCTATACAGCTTCAGCCTTTTGTTGGATTTTGAAATTGACAGCCGACAGATTGGTTCTACAGCTGAATTATAAATTTGCAGATTTTTTTTTTTTTGCTGTTTTTAGATAAGATTTTCTTAATGTTTAATACTCAATTATTGAACAGCTGATAGAAAATACAATCTTCTTTCTGAGACATTTTTACACCCCCCCCCCTCTAAAAAACATCCTTCGGTTGAGACAAAATTTAGCTATAGACTAAGCTATGTACAAGGTTGGGGAATTAAAGATTGAACCGGAAGTTACCCCAAAAATATGATTCATAAATAAATTATAAATTATTGCCTATAGGGGAGGGGGATAGGGGGCTATCATTTTTAAATGATAATACCTCATTTTTTTTTTTTTATTGAAAGCAGGGATGCCAAAAATATAATTATTTTTTTCATTTAAAGTGGAGACAGAAGAAAATGATATCAAATTCCCTGGGAAACCTTTGAAATATTTTGATAGACCCAGGGCCCCTCATTAGGACTTGTTCATTGTTTTGGGGATTTTAAGATTTCTCATAGGCTACTGGCATTATTTGGCTTTTGCGTGTGCTCCCTTTTAATTCAATTCTTTGGATCTTATGAAATGCCATGGCGAATCTATCACTCAGTTTTCCAATAATTTGAGGTATATGTGAATAATTTTGACAATTTTGTTGTTGTCTTTGTACCCCTTTACTCATACCCTTAATTTTTTTTCAAGGAACACTAAGCTGTTTAACGTTATTTTGCGTGTTTGTTTGGACAATATAGTGACGAAGTTAATTATTAAGTAAATTATTTTTCTAATGCAAGCTGAGACGATATCCTATCAAGGTGGTATCCAGGGGGGGGGGGGTAGGGAAGTATTATATTTAAATAATAATACCTCGAAATTTTATTTACTGAAATCAGGGATCCCAAAAAGTTCATTTTTTTTAATTTAAAGCAGAGACGGCATCCTCTCAAAGTGGTATCCAGAGGGGGGAGGGGGGTATTGAGCTATCATATTAAAATGATAATACCTCGATTTTTTTAAAGCAGGGGTGCCAATAAGTTAATTATTTTTTTATTTAAAGCAGAGACGGTATCCTATCAAGATGGTATCCAGAAGGGGGGTATAGGGATTTATTATATTTAAGTGATAGTACCTTGATTTTCTTTTTTTTATTGAAAGCAGGGATGCCAAAAAGTTGAAAAGTTAACAAAATTAACAATATTTTCGTGAGTTATACTTGATACAGCGCCTGCATGGTTTTATCGTCCAAAGGGAAAGGGACATATGCGTCCAATCCAGTTTTTTTTTCTATTGATGAAACGGGTTCACTTTGAAAACATTCATTCATATGTACCAGGCAGATTCACACTAAAACAAATTGGTGTGACGAAAGCGATATCGACATCCCCACCTAAGGTTGTGCTCGAGTAACAATGGTGCCCTTGGCCCAGTGCCCAAGTTACATTAAAAGGCCAGGTCATAATAAAAGCTTTCAATTTGGGAGGTTCAAGGAAGAGTCTTTGACAGTCATATGACCTCAGGGTACTAGATGTTGCAACGTTCTTACGTATCTACAGTGGTTTAGAAAATTCGATCACCCCACAAATGATAACCAAAAATATGCACAAATGTAACATTTGGAACATTATAACACTTTTTTCAAGGCTTTGAAGAAAAGCGAAAAAGTCTAAATACCCTTAACTACGCTTGAAAGCTATTTTAAAAAGAAACTCTTTGGAGATTTCCATGGAAATGACCATAGCAGAAGCCCTTAGCCTGCGTGGGGATCAAAGAGGAGTCTAAGTATTTTGACCACAGGTGACTTATTGTTGCGACTTTCTTAAATTTGGTAATTCTTGTGAGCATTTGGAAATCAAAGCTTAAACTCAATAACTGATACTAAGTGTCCTAACATTTTGCTTGGATTAAAAGTGACGAACTAGGATGAACATTTCAAAATCTTCCTGGAGCTACTTCAGTCTGCATATTATTCATTTAATTACACTTAAAACGGATGAGCTTTTCATTTTTTACCTAAGAAAATAGCGGGCAGTTCATTTTTCTTCACAGTCAATAAACTATTAAGTGTTTTTTGTGTCATTGTAATTGAAGTGTTCTCATGTGAAGTGTTCATCATGTATTTTTCAATTTGATAAATTTACTCCTTTTAGATACAGTTTATAATTTGACTGTTTTTAGGTATTTATCAGTTTATAGTTTAGAATAAATCCCCAAAAGAAAAAATGAATAATATCCAAAGAGCAGCCAAAAGCGATAAAAAAGCAGCAGTTCAGCGTTAGCCTACATGACATATATTCTATAAAGAAGCCAAAAAAAACTTTAAAATGTATTTTTTTTAAAATTGTAATTAAAAACCCGTTTTTAATACAAGAAGGCTTCTTAGGAATCCAAAAGAGCAGAAAAAAAAACAAAACAATCAATATCAAAGTCGCCCATTTTAACTGTTTTAAATGTGACAAAATAGATATAAGCAAAGGGCATTATAAAAAAATTAAGCTTCTAAATTCAAAGTTATATTCGAAGTTTTTACCCAGATAACTGACGAATTTTGTGATACGATATTTGAAGTTTTATATGCAGTAATGCTCGTTGAAAAAAACTAATAATTTTGATAATTACATATGTTAAGAATACATAGCTAATAGATACTTCAACTACTCGTATTATGCAAGGGTTCTGAAACGCCACAGCCATTTCGTTTCTACCAGATTTCTACTTCTCTTGAGGAATATAATGAAGAAGACCAGTTTCCAGCCAGCGACTTGTGAATTTTTGAACTCATGAATACGCTCGAATCTGTTGTAAATTGAAGCTGTGATTTGAGAAAGACTGATGAAAACATTAACGTTTGCGGTCAACAGTGATCGCGCCGGCGGCGCGCCGCCGACATCTTATCGTCGGCGGCGCGGCGTGATGTTTTTTTGCCCCGGCGCCGCCGGTCTTCCCTCATCGGCGCGGCGCCGGGGTCTAATCTAATTAGTTTCTTTTAGCGGAATTAAAATTTTCCGCAAGTCTTCTCCTATTGGCTAAACTTTCCGGACCTTATTGAAAAAGTTTAATTTAATCTCTTTCCGACAACCAAAAAGTCGATAAAGTTATAAAAGCAAAACCGTTTATTAAGTTTATGGACAGCTCAATGAACTTTATTGACGCCGTGAGAGCCCCGCTTTATACCGACGGTTTTATACCGAAATGTGTATTCTCTAATTGATTATGTTTCAATTGATTAGTTTCATGTAAGAATAGCTTGTCTTACATAAATTCTAAGACCATACCGAGAATATATGACTTATCAAACAGTTCGTGGTAACGGACTGTAAGTAAGGAGTGACCCGGCTCAATGGTAACCGAAACTCTAGAGGTTTCAAGCTCCCATCTACAGAAATGTGAAATTTTCCATTTTTTGCCAGAAAAAAGATCACGGATGCGTGTTTATTTGTTTTTTTTTCTTTTCCTCAGGGGTAATCGTATTGACCCAGTGGTCCTAGAATATCGTAGGACGGCTCATTGGAACGGAAATTAGAAGTTCTAGTGCTCTTTTTAAGTGACCAAAAAAAGGAGGGCAACTAGGCCCGCTCCCACGCTCATTTTTTTCTCAAAGTCACCCAATTAAAATTTTGAGATAGCTATTTTGTTCATCATAGTCGAGAATCTAATAAATATGTCTTTTAGGATGACTTAATCCCCCACAGTTCCCAGGGGAAGGGCTGCAAGTTATGAACTTTGCCCATTCCTTACATATTGTATTGGTTATTGGGAAGTATACAGACATTTTCAGGAAGGATTTTATTCTTGTGGGGGGGGGGAGGGGTTGGAGGAGGGGGTTATCTCGGGAGAATCTTTTCGTGGAGGATGTTTCTTTGGGGTAAGGGACATTTCTATGAAGGGGGCGTCGGATTTCCAACCATTATTTAAAAAACGATCAGAAATTAAATTAAAAAATATAAGTTTTTTCAACTGAAAGTAAGAAGCAGCATTAGAACTTACAACGAACAGAAATTATTACGTATATGAGGGGGTTCTCCCCCAATTCGCTCTTTACGCTACAGTTTTTAAGTGCTTTCAAAAGAGCTATTTATTCTAATTAAACGGCCTTTGTGATTCAGGGGTTGTGAATTAAAATTTGTTTTAACTTTTAACGTAAAGAGCGTCATATTGACTAAGAGGAGAACCCCCTCATATACGTAATAACATATACGTAATAAAAAAAAACAATAAAAAAAAACAAGCGATACGGCTCAATAGTAATTGAAACTCTTAAAAACGGAATTTGATGTCAATAAATCAAGGAGGCACACTTGTGCCTCTATAAATAGGTGACCCACCCATTTTGTAAAATGAGATACAAAATATGAATAGAAAATATATTTTTGAGGAGGGCACATCCCGAGGCTGTGTTAACTTAGGTTGTAATCTTGGATGAGACATTATATATTTTTTTTAATTGGAAAATTAAAAATTTGAAAATATTAAATATAAGTGAAAATTCGGGGCAAAAAATCGATTCGTTTTTGCATAGTTTGATCTTTTTCATTTGTATTCCTCAACTCATCGACTTTTTCCGTTTATGCATTTAAAACCTAGATCAATTTGGTGTTTATGTTATGTAAAACCCAATGCTTTTGTGTGTCCCTCATTTTCGTTTATATCCATATACTCTTGAGAAAAAAAAATAGTTCTCTACTTTTAGTTCATTTTGAAAATGAGTTTAATTTTTTTTTTTTTTGTTTGATCTCCTCCCCTAAAAATTCTTTATACGTGCCTGGACTTGTCATACCCATCAAAACAGCTTCAGGGTAACATTCTTGGGTTGAATTGTGTGAACTCTTCTTTTACTTCTGACTTTCTTTTGGTTGGGAGTTACGATTCAAATTACAAACGGAAAAATGCGTATTATGCAAAATAACCGTTGTTTCGTATAGGAAATGAAGACAACGATTAAAATTATTTTTGTTCGATAATATAAAAAAAACTCTGTCTCTCGGAATTGCTTAAATCTCCATGTTCTAACGATGCAAATTTGAAGCTAGAGGAGGTGAGACTGAGACTGAGCCAATCTAAAATATTAGACGGGAAGGGAGCGAATAAAATGATTTTTTATGTGTTTTTAAGAAGCTGGATATATTAAGATCGTTTTTATTGAAATTTAACAATAAAAAAATCTAGTTGGTTTTCATCTTTTCTTCAAAACTATAAAGTGTCCTGTGTTTATTGATTTGCCTTTTATTTTGTACGTATTACTCATCAACTTTTGGATTAAAACACCAATAATGACGATTAAAAACAACAACAACAAGATAAGCAAAATACTAGACTGGGGTTTTATACATGCATCAGGGGGAGGGAGGTCTCTGTTGTGCAGGTAAACTTGAAGCAGTATTTGCAGTTGAATAAATTGGAATTTCGTTAAGAAGCATGAATTGTTATTATTGTATACTTTTTAGGCACCTTTTAAAAGTTGGAGGGAATATTTCTAATGAGATTACGTAAAAATATATTTTTCAAATTATACAGAAAACGAATGTCCCATCCCCCTTTAAGTACCGCTCTTGATAATGAAATTAAGGCACCCTGCCTTGAAAAGAGACTTTCCTATAAAAAGTTAGGAAAAAGTTACGTTTTTAAGAGTTGGACGTTACGAAATTTTTTTGGTCTGGTGGCAACACTGTCTGTATGTCAATGTATATAGTCGGTACTGTATTTGCACAAATAAAGTATGCCTTATGGCAGGCAATCTCCTTTTGTTACTAATTAATCGTTGGATATTTATAATGGTCTTATGTAAACCTAATTTCTTTTTTTTAAGTACAACGGAGAGTTTTCACACACTGTTTGGAGATACTGGGCGCATCGGTTTTCATCATGGGTCTTGTAGCCTACGACAGCACCCAGGTTCGTATTTTGTTCTTTTTTAAATCCAGTAGATTTCAACTAAGCAAGGGAAATAATTTGGTCTATAAGCACTTGGAAGTAAAGTAAATAGTATTTTTCCTGTAAAAAAATAGTATTTTTCCTGTAAGTCTGTTTTTTTTTTTTTAACCAGCTACGTCAGTAAGTAATTGCTTTTTGGGTGCTATGTTCTTTAATGTCAACAGTCGAGACCGAGGAAATACTTAACCCTGGGCGTTTTTAATTAAAGTAACCAAATTATCTATTGAAATACCTTCTTTTACTGTTTTGATTAAAATTGGATTTCAATACTTGATACAAACATTTATATTTTTAAATATTCTCGTCTTCTAGTGCTTCTTGTAGTCCTATTATTGTTGGACTCATACTTCATTTGCTTGGCTTGCCAATTTCCGCTCATTGAATCCACAATTGTATACTTGGCTGTTGGACCTGAGGCTGGAATTCTCCTGACAATCGCTTTCAGAACAGCAGTGAGATACTTACTTCTTGTCATTGAATTTGGAAGAGACGCTCCATTTGAAAATAAGAAGCTATATCTTTCTTATATGGACATTGCAATTGGTGAGTTGATTTTGCCTTTATACCGTCTTGGGGACGGGTTGTTATACTTCCCCAACTGCTACTCTTTTTTCTTTTTTTTGAAGGTAAGGAAATTTTATGGAAAATTGATTCATAAACTGCTTCAATAGGCTTATTCAAGCTCAATTGTTTATTGGTCCATACCGAGTGCTCTTGCACTGTATAAATAGTAAAGCCTTTTCTGTACATTGTTGATCTATATAAACAATGGGAAGTATATCTGGGTGTTTTCAATAGGGTATCCGTTTGTCTTGTTAGAAAAGTTTCACTGAGTCCGACTGTATCGGTTGTAACTGTTGACAAAAAAATGATGAAATCAGAAAAAAGAAGAGAATAACCCTTGACATGTATGATGAGAGTGGCCCTACATTGAGATGAGGCTCAGAACGTCACATCTCACATCACACACCTAATTATATCGCCTATAGAAAATATATTCTTATCAAATAACGGGAATCGGATTCATTATTGATTTCAAAGTCAAATATTTTTTTCTAAATCCAAAGAATTTTCTTCTAGCTCTATTAGTTTAGCATTACTTTGGGTTGTTGATAAAGAAGCGTCCCCAGAGAGGTTAGGAGACAAAACATAATAGAAAATTTTTAAAGCACTGGACCTTAATTTAAAAGCAGCAGAACTTAACCTAGCGGAGAAAAACATGATAGACAAAGAAAAATAAACTGAAAAAGAAAAATAATCTAAGAACAGACAAATAGGATAATATCTCATTGAATCAATCATAAGACAAAGCTTCAACCCTATGCGATCGGCATTTTTCATAACACTCTCCAGGTGCAATTTTAATACTTATCGATTTAAAAATTTGTTAGCTAATTACTACTATCTAAATTTAACAGCATTATCTTAGGTGCTACCATAGCCAGTATTACAACTGCTCCAAAACAACTCAATAAATATAGGTAAAAACAAAATAATTTTATGCATTCAAATGCAATTCATTGGCATCCTCCAAAACAGCGAAAGGAAGCTTGAGTGGATCGCAGCGATCGTCTGGAGACTGACCATTGGGCCGTCTTTGATTTCTTGTATTTAACCAAAGTTTGATTTATCTTTGAATTGGACGTGATTCCGATACTTTCTCACTCATTGCTTTTGAACTTTTTAGCTTATAACCAAGCGATAAAAGCTCTTTCTGTCGTTTCTTTAGACCAGCTGGCAAGTCAATAGATAAAACCGAGAATCAAGCCGATATTTTCAAGTTTTCCACATTCTTTCATTATTTCTGATCGATCAAGATTTTCAAGGCTAGTGATAATTTGATCAGTGGACTTATTACGCTGCCCACTATTTCTCAATGGCTGACGGATAGAGCTAGGTGACTCCCGTTTATCGGTTTCTCCGGAATACTGTATAGAGCATTTATGTGTATTTGGTTTGCGCCAGCTATTCCTTGTTTTGATTAAAGAAATAAACTGCTTTCTGACGAATATCTTCGCCTTCTGTAGATTCTAGAACGTGAATGGCAAGATAATTTCTTTGTGAGTATAGTTCAGAGCGAAGAGAAGTTGACATCACCTATACAATCTTAGAAGTAAATTGTTTATTTTCCGATCTTAAAAGCTTGTTTTCTTGCTGGAGCTTTCAATCTTCTGCAGGACTTCATCCAGCTGTGTATCAAAATGTTATTTAGTGATTACCATAATTATCGACTATGCTGTCAATATGCCATCAAAAATCCAAAATTTGATTCACAGTATCCATAAATTGAAATCAAGGGGTAAAGATGCAGCTAATTTGTGCGGTGACCCCACAGTTCATATAATTATCCAGTAAGCTTATCGCAGATCATGTCTGGTCTTCGTTCTCGGTGCGAACAAAACGCTCCTCCCACTTATTTCTGCATTAGCGAGTTAGTATGAGAAATGGTTACAACGTGCATTGTTCGTAATGCGAAAGCAGCAAAAAACTTGGTGAGCCAGCCAAGTGGTTTGCAAATGTCCCATCTCACAGGTATGAATTAATTTATATACAAATTATAACTTAATCTATTATTTACATACAGTGGACTCAAATGATTGGCCTATGTGGGATTTTGTAAAAAAGAGGCTGGGGGTTGATGAAATTTGTGAAAATAAGGATTTTTTTTCTTCTAATAACTGGTGGAATAGGTGTGATGGTTTCAGGGGCGGATCCAGGATTTTTTTAGGGGAGGGGGGCGCAAAGTAGGTTGATCTGACAAACTTACGTTAGGAGCAAGTTTAATTAATGCAAACTTGCGTTAATTAGGTAAATTACACTACTTTAGACTACTTTACGGGGGTAACCCTCGCCCCCCCTTCTGGATCCGCAACTGGATAGTTTATCATTTTTTCACGTCGTGATATTTATTTTCTCAGATTGTAGTTCCTGTGATATTTGAAAAATCTAGTTACCTGTTTTGGCGGAGAGCCTAGATAAGACTAGTTTTGTTTTCAATCAATGTTTTCAAATGAAATGGGCAGATATATATATATATATATATATATATATATATATATATATATATATATATATATATATAGATATATATATATATATATCATATATATATATATATATATATATATATATATATATATATATATATATATATATATATATATATATATATTAATATATATATATATATCTAGTTACCTGTTTTGGCGGAGAGCCTAGATAAAACTAGTTTTGTTTTCAATCAATGTTTTCAAATGAAATGGGCAGACCTTTGAAATGGGCAGATATATATATATAGTATATATATATATATATATATATATATATATATATATATATATATATATATATATATATATATATATATATATATTATATATATATAGATATATATATATATATATATATATATATATAGATATATATATATTATATAGATATATATATATATACATATATATATATATATATATATATATATATATACATATATATATGTATATATATATATATATATATATATATATATATATATATATATATATATATATATATATATATATATATATATATACTATATTATATATATATATATATATATATATATATATATATATATATATATATTATATAATATATATATATATATATATATATGATATATATATATATATATAATATATATATATATATATATATATATATATATATATATATATATATCGGCGCGTACAAACAGCTCCTCTCATTTGATCTGCCATCAGCAGTCCAATTACCCTGGAACACGTATTTTGGCAGAAACTTTCTCAAAATGCCTTTGAAACCAACTTGAGACTTCGAAACCTATTTTTAATTCCTAAAAACATCTAATAATAACATTACACTACTAACTACCGATTTTCATGTATGTATTGGAATAAATTAATTTAAAATTAGTTTCTTCAAAATTAGTGTTCCAACGTTGAAGGCAAGTTTCGCGTCCAAGAGAAATCTGACTTGTCTACCCGTGAAAAGATCTGATACCGCCTATGTTTATATCTGCAAAAACGTTCTCCGGAGCACTCGCACCTCGGTCTGGGTTTTTATAATGGGTGAGATAGGGAATGATCATACTGGATAATTATATGAACTGTGGGTGACCCATTCAGAGTTGCTAAGCCAACATATTAAGCATGATATTTGGGTTACATTTAACCTTGAAAATTTAATACATTTAAAGCACATTTAGACTTATTGTACATAGTAGAATTATAGTTTTTATAGATTTTTAATTTATGGTTTTCCACCTTTTTTTTAACTTTGATTTTTTTTTTTTTTTTGGTAATCCAAGGCTGACCATTTTGCTTGGAATGAAGATTGTTGATTTTCCGATCTAAAAAAAAAGTTTTTGTGTCAAATTATTCAACACAATTAGTTTCAAATGTCTGATGGTCTATTGGAACCAAACCATTAGCAATCCTTTTGTCGATTTGACTACCAGATCTGTAAAGTAATTAATTTAAAAAACTTTTCCCACAAAATAAGTTTTTCAAAGAAAAGTAAAGAACTCCATTAAACAAAAAATGAGCGAAAATAAAATCAAATAATCTACCAAGCGTGAAACTACCACAAATCAGCATCGATAAATAAATGAAACTCAAAACGAACAGAATTTACAATAATTAACCAAGTCAAACTCAAAACGAGCAGAAATTAACATAAGTTGGGCGCAAAACCCCTATGCCTTCCCAAGGCCAGAACAAAATTTGCACTTTACTGAAAAAATATAAATGTTTTTGCTTTTATAACTTTAATAAATCAAATAATATTAACATTTTGATTACTAAACATCAGTATATGTATATTAAACTGACAATGTACATTCATTTGTATTTTTCAGTAAAGTGCAAATTTTGTTCTAGCCTTGGGAAGGCACAGGGGTTTTGCGCCCAACTTATGTTAATTTCTGCTCGTTTTGAGTTTGACTCGGTTAATTATTGTAATTTCTGTTCGTTTTGAGTTTCATTTACTTATCGATGCTGATTTGTGGTAAACTTACGTTAGGAGCAAGTTTAATTAACGCAAAATTACGTTAATTAAGTAAATTAAACTAACTTTAGACTACGTTAGCGAATACGCACCCCCTTGCCTCCCTGGATCCACCACAGACAATATAAGCACTACAAACCATAAAACAAATTCTACATGTTTCAGCTATAGACACATCAAACAGAGGTGTCAATTCGCAAAAATTTAGGAGGAGGTGGTACACCTCCCCCTAAATTTTAAATTTTGGTAAAATTTGAAAATAACTTTTTGGTAAACCTCCCCACAAATTTTGGTACACTTTTAAAAACACTTTTTGGTACACCTCCTCCTAAATTTGGAATTTAGCAGTCCCCCTAAAATGGGAATTGCTTGATAAGAAAAAATAACTTACTTCAGAGTTAGGTACAATGGCCGAATAGCGAGAAGACAAAACAGGCCATTTCCTGTGAATGTAAATGCCATGAAAAGGGCATGCAGAATAACTTTGACGAATCCTACGGAAAAAAATTAATTCATTTCCAAACATGTACTATAAGCCTATTCATAATTGCCTGTGTACTATAAGCCTGTTCTTTACTTAGGCAGCGCGCTAGCGCTGCCTAAGTAAGAACAATATGGGAACAAGTAAGTAAGAACAATCTAAGAAAGAACAAGTAAGAACAATAACATAAGTTAAGAACAATATGCGCACAATATGTTCTTTGTTTGTTTTTTTCTCCATACCCGGGCACTTCGTATCGAAGGAGTTGTCGTAGCAACTTTGAAAAGGGCTCATTCGATTGCAAATTGGAGTGGCTAGTGCCCTTTTAATAGTCAAGAGTGATTGGAGGGCAACTAGCCCCCCCCCACGCCCAACATTTCCCTAAACACATCCAATCAATATTTTGAGATAACCATTTTGCTCGGCGTAGTTGATTTCCAGATGGAGAATATGTTTTTAAGGAGGACACTTCCCCACAACCCTCATGGTAAGGGTTTTAATCTATGCCCTGGGGGCATAGAAGGTTTTTATAGAAGGAGTTGTCGTAGAAACTTCAAATAATGCTAATTCGATTGGAAATTTGAAGAGATAGTGCCCTCTTTAATAGCCGAAAGTGATTGGAGGGCAACTAGCGCCCCCACACCCATCATTTCCCCAAACACATTCAATCAAAATTTTGAGGTAGCCATTTTGTTCAGCGTAGTTGATTTTGAGATAGAAAATATGTCTTTGAGGAGGACACTCCCCCACAGCCCTCAGAGCAAGGGTTTTAAGTTATGTCCTGGGGGCATATAAGGTTTTTAAAGAGTACATTGTCGTCAAAACTTCAAAAGAGCTCATTCGATTTGCAACTCAAAGGGATAGTACCCTCTTTAATAGTCAAAAGTGATTTGAGGGCAACTAGCCCCCCTCTCACGCCCACCTTTTTCCCAAACACATCCAATCGACATTTTTAGATAACGATTTTATTCAACGTAGTTGAAAGTTTCGGAAATTAGGTCTTTAAGGATGACAACCCCTCCCCACACAGCCCTCAGGGCAAGGCTTGTAAGCTATGCCCTGGGGGCATATAAATTTTTTATTGAAAGCGTTGTCGTAGAAACTTCAAAAGGGCTCATCCAATTGGAAACTGAAAGGGCTAGTGCCTTTTTTAATAGTTGAAAGTGATTGTATAGCGACTAACGCCCCTCTCCCGCCCACCATTTTCCCAAACACATCGAATTAAAATTTTGAGATATCCATTTTGTTCAACGTAGATGAAAGTTCTCGAAATTAGGTCTTTTAGGATGATAACCCCCTCAGAGCCCTCAGTACAAGGGTTGTAAGTTATGCCCTGGGGCATATAAAGTTTTATTGAAAGAGCTGTCGTAGAAACTTCAAAAGAGCTCATTCAATTGGAAATTGAAAGGGCTAGTGCCGTTTTTAATAGTTAAATGTGATTGGATAGCAACTAAAGCCCCGCTCACGCCCACCATTTTCCAAAACACATCGAATTATAATTTTGAGATATCCACTTTGGTTAACGTAGTTGAACGTTCTGGAAATTAGGTCTTTTAGGATGACAACCCCCTCAGAGCCCTCGGTGCAAGGGTTGTAAGTTATGCCCTGGGGGCATATAAGGTTTATATAGAAAGCTGTTGCATAAATCATAGGCAGCTGCGATCGTGCTGCCTAAGTAAAGAACGGAGACACTCGAGAACGAGACAAGAAACGGGGACTAAGTAAAGAGGAGGACACTCCCCCATAGTCCTCAGGGAAAGGGTTTTAAGTTATGCCCTGGGGGCATATAAGAACGATGTTGGCACAATGTATTATTTATCAATTTTTTCATTTAAAGCAGGGCACTTCGTATCGAAGAAGTTGTCATAGAAACTTCAAAACCGCTCATTCAATTGGAAATTGGAGTGGCTTGTGCCCTTTTTAATAGTCGAAAGTGATTGGAAGGCGACTAACACCCCTCTCACGCCCAGCATTTCCCGAAACACATCCAATCAAAATTTTTAGATAGCTATTTTGTTCAGAGTAGTTTATTTCCAGATAGAAATTATGTTTTTGAGGACAGTCCCCCTTAGGGCAAGGGTTGTAACTTATGCCCTGGGGGCATATAAGATTTTTTATAGAAGGCGTTGTCATAGAAACTTCAAAAAGGCTCTTTCGATTAGAAATTCAAAGGGCTCGTGCCCTTTTACGCCCACCTTTTCCATTTCAGGTCAACTAGAGGAGGTATGAAACTAAATAAAACAGTACTATTTTGTGTCCAGATTTTTAAAAGGGTTAATGTTTTTAAAAATTGCTGAAACTTTTTCTCCAGCATACAAATAGCAGGCAAAACTATAAAGTCTTAAAAAACGAAAAGATTTGAAGTATTATTTTCTTTTTTCCTGAAAAGGCTTTGTCAATATAAAACGAACAGAAATTAATTAAAAAAAACTTTTTCCAAAAAATAAGACATCTAATCACATCTAATCAAAACATTGAGATAGCCATTTTATTCAATGTAGTTTTAAGTTCTGCAAATTACGTCTTTGAGGATGATACCCCTCCCCCCCCCAACCCTCGGGGCAAGGGTCGTAAATTATGCCCCGGGGGCGTATAAGTTTTTTATTGAAAGCGTAGAAACTTCAAAAGGGCTCATTCAATTGGAAATTGAAAGGGCTATTACCTTCTTTATTAATAGTTGAAAGTGATTGCAGAGCGACAAACGCCCCTCTCACGCCCGCCGTTTTCCCAAACACATCCAATCAAAATTTTGAGATATCCATATTGTTCAATGTAGTTGAAAGTTCTTGAAATTAGGTCTTTTAGGATGATAACCCCCTCAAAGCCCTCAGTGCAAGGGTTGTAAATCATACCCTCGGGGCATGTAAAGTTTTTATAGAAAGTTGTTATAGAAATTTCAAAAAGGGCTCATTTGATTGGAAATTGAAATTGCCCTTTTTAATAGTCGAAAATGAGTGGAGAGTAATTAACCCCCCTATTACAACCACCATTTCCCCAAAAACATTTAATCAGAGTTTAGAGATAGCCATTTTGTTCAACGTAGTTGAAAGTTCTAAAAATTATCTATTTAAGGATGACAAACCCCCCAGAGCCCCAAGGGCAAAGGTTGTAAGTTCTGCCCTGGGGGCAGATAAGGTTTTCATAGATTGAGTTGTCGTATAACTTAAAAGGGGCTCATTCAATTCGAAATTGAGAGGGCTAGTGCCCTTTGTAATAGTCGAAAGTGATTGGAGGGTAGCTAACCCCTCTCTCACGCCTACCATTCCTCCAAAACACTTCCAATCAAAATTTTCAGATAGCCATTTTTTCAACTTAGTAGAAAGTTCTGGAAATTAGGTCTTCGAGAATGACACCCCCCTCCTCTTCAGCACTCAGGGCAAGGGTTGTAAGTTATGCCCTGGGGGCATATAAGATTTTTATTGAAAGGTTTGTCGTAGAAACTTCAAAAGGTCTCATTTGATTGAAAACTTAAAGAGCTAAGGCCATTTTTAATAGTTGAAAGTGTTTGGAGAGCGACTACCGCCCTTCTCACCTTCACCATTTCCCCAAACACATCCGATCAAAGTTTTGAGGTAGCCATGTTGTTTAACGTAGTTGAAAATTCTGGAAATTCGGTCTAGGACGATGGCAACCACCCTAACAGACCTTAGGGTAAGGGTTGTAATTTATGCCCTTGGGACATATAAGGCGTTTATAGAAAGCGTTATCGTTTCCAAAAGGGCTCATTTGATTGGAAATCGAAAGGCCTAGTGCCCTTTTTTATATTTGAAAGTGATTGGAAGGCTTGAAATTTTTATAGTAGAGATCAAAGTGGGTATAATGTATTATTTTTCGTTGTTGTTGCTGTTTAGACCAGGGCACTTCGTATCGAAGGAGTTGTCGTGGGAACTTCGAAAAGGGCTCATTCAATTGAAAATACAAAGGGCTTATGCCCTTTTTAATAGTCGAAAGTGATTTGAGGGCAACTAATCCCCCTTCCACTCCCACCCTCCCACGCCAATCCTCGCATTTCTCCTCTTAAAATTTAACCAAATCACAATAGCGTAGTGTATCCAAGCTATCAAATAAAGTAAACAGATTTTTTAGCGAATGGTATCAAGTTTTCCATTTCAGGTCAACTGGAGGAGGTATGAAACTAAATTAAACAGTACTATTTGTGTGCAGATTATTAAAAGGGTGTATGTTGTTAAAAATTGCTGAAAATTTTTCTCCAGCATACAAATAGCAGGCCAAACTATAAAGTCTTGAAAAACGAAAAGATTTAAAGTATTATTTTCTTTTTCCCTGAAAAGACTATGTTAATATAAAACGAACAGAAATTAATTAAAAGAAATTTTCCACACAATAAGTTTTTCAAAGAAAATTAAAGAACTCCGTTAAACAAAAAATGAGCAAAAATAAAATCAAATAATCTACCAAGCGTGAAACTACCACAAATCAGCATCGATAAGTAAATGAAACTCAAAACGAACAGAAATTACAATAATTAACCGAGTCAAACTCAAAACGAGCAGAAATTAACATAAGTTGGGCGCAAAATCCCTGTGCCTTCCCAAGGCTAGAACAAAATTTGCACTTTACTGAAAAATACAAATGAATGTACATTGTCAGTTTAATATACATATACTGATATTTAGTAATCAAAATGTTAATATTATTTGATTTATTAAAGTTATAAAATCAAAAACATTTATATTTTTTCAGTAAAGTGCAAATTTTGTTCTGGCCTTGGGAAGGCATAGGGGTTTTGCGCCCAACTTATGTTAATTTCTGCTCGTTTTGAGTTTGACTTGGTTAATTATTGTAAATTCTGTTCGTTTTGAGTTTCAGTTATTTATCGATGCTGATTTGTGGTAGTTTCACGCTTGGTAGATTATTTGATTTTATTTTCGCTCATTTTTTGTTTAATGGAGTTCTTTACTTTTCTTTGAAAAACTTATTTTGTGGGAAAAGTTTTTTTAATTAATTACTTTACAGATCTGGTAGTCAAATCGACAAAAGGATTGCTAATGGTTTGGTTCCAATAGACCATCAGACATTTGAAACTAATTGTGTTGGATAATTTGACACAAAAACTTTTTTTTTAGATCGGAAAATCAACAATCTTCATTCCAAGCAAAATGGTCAGCCTTGAATTACCAAAAAAAAAAAAAAATCAAAGTTAAAAAAAAGGTGGAAAACCATAAATTAAAAATCTATAAAAACTATAATTCTACTATGTACAATAAGTCTAAATGTGCTTTAAATTTATTAAATTTTCAAGGTTAAATGTAACCCAAATATCATGCTTAATATGTTGGCTTAGCAACTCTGAATGGGTCACCCACAGTTCATATAATTATCCAGTATGATCATTCCCTATCTCACCCATTATAAAAACCCGGACCGAGGTGCGAGTGCTCCGGAGAACGTTTTTGCAGATATAAACATAGGCGGTATCAAATCTATTCACGGGTAGACAAGTCAGATTTCTCTTGGACGCGAAACTTGGCTTCAACGTTGGAACACTAATTTTGAAGAAACTAATTTGAAATTAATTTATTCCAATACATACATGAAAATCGGTAGTTAGTAGTGTAATGTTATTATTAGATGTTTTTAGGAATTAAAAATAGGTTTCGAAGTCTCAAGTTGGTTTCAAAGGCATTTTGAGAAAGTTTCTGCCAAAATACGTGTTCCAGGGTAATTGGACCGCTGATGGCAGATCAAATGAGAGGAGCTGTTTGTACGCGCTGACATATATATATATATATATAATATATATATATATAATATATATATATATAATATATAATATATATATATATATATATATATATAATAATATTATATATCTATATATATATATATATATATATATATATATATATATATAATATAATATATATATATATATATATATATATAATATAGATATATATATATATATATATATATATATATATATATATATATATATATCTGCCCATTTCAAAGGTCTGCCCATTTCATTTGAAAACACTGATCGAAAACAAAACTAGTTTTATCTAGGCTCTCCGCCAAAACAGGTAACTAGATTTTTCAAATATCACAGGAACTACAATCTGAGAAAATAAATATCACGACGTGAAAAAAAAAATGATAAACTATCCAGTTGCGGATCCAGAGGGGGGGGGGCGAGGGTAACCCCCGTAAAGTAGTCTAAAGTAGTGTAATTTACCTAATTAACGCAAGTTTGCATTAATTAAACTTGCTCCTAACGTAAGTTTGTCGGATCAACCTACTTTGCGCCCCCCTCCCCTAAAAAAATCCTGGATCCGCCCCTGAAACCATCACACCTATTCCACCAGTTATTAGAAGAAAAAAAATCCTTATTTTCACAAATTTCATCAACCCCCAGCCTCCTTTTTTACAAAATCCCACATAGGCCAATCATTTGAATCCACTGTATGTAAATAATAGATTAAGTCATAATTTGTACATAAATTAATTCATACCTGTGAGATGGGACACTTGCAAACCACTTGGCTGGCTCACCAAGTTTTTTGCTGCTTTCGCAATTACGAACAATGCACGTTGTAACCATTTCTCATACTAACTCGCTAATGCAGAAATAAGTGGGAGGAGCTTTTTGTTCGCACCGAGAACGAAGACCAGACATGATCTGCGATAAGCTTACTGGATAATTATATGAACTGTGGGGTCACCGCACAAATTAGCTGCATCTTTACCCCTTGATTTCAATTTATGGATACTGTGAATCAAATTTTGGATTTTTGATGGCATATTGACAGCATAGTCGATAATTATGGTAATCACTAAATAACATTTTGATACACAGCTGGATGAATTCCTGCAGAAGATTGCAAAGCTCCAGCAAGAAAACAAGCTTTTAAGATCGGAAAATAAACAATTTACTTCCAAGATTGTATAGGTGATGTCAACTTCTCTTCGCTCTGAACTATACTCACAAAGAAATTATCTTGCCATTCACGTTCTAGAATCTACAGAAGGCGAAGATATTCGTCAGAAAGCAGTTTATTTCTTTAATCAAAACAAGGAATAGCTGGCGCAAACCAAATACACATAAATGCTCTATACAGTATTCCGGAGAAACCGATAAACGGGAGTCACCTAGCTCTATCCGTCAGCCATTGAGAAATAGTGGGCAGCGTAATAAGTCCTCTGATCAAATTATCACTAGCCTTGAAAATCTTGATCGATCAGAAATAATGAAAGAATGTGGAAAACTTGAAAATATCGGCTTGATTCTCGGTTTTATCTATTGACTTGCCAGCTGGTCTAAAGAAACGACAGAAAGAGCTTTTATCGCTTGGTTATAAGCTAAAAAGTTCAAAAGCAATGAGTGAGAAAGTATCGGAATCACGTCCAATTCAAAGATAAATCAAACTTTGGTTAAATACAAGAAATCAAACACGGCCCAATGGTCAGTCTCCAGACGATCGCTGCGATCCACTCAAGCTTCCTTTCGCTGGTTTGGAGGATGCCAATGAATTGCATTTGAATGCATAAAATTATTTTGTTTTTACCTATATTTATTGAGTTGTTTTGGAGTAGTTGTAATACTGGCTATGGTAGCACCTAAGATAATGCTGTTAAATTTAGATAGTAGTAATTAGCTAACAAATTTTTAAATCGATAAGTATTAAAATTGCACCTGGAGAGTGTTATGAAAAAATGCCGATTGCATAGGGTTGAAGCTTTGTCTTATGATTGATTCAATGATATATTATCCTATTTGTCTGTTCTTGGATTATTTTTCTTTTTCAGTTTATTTTTCTTTGTCTATCATGTTTTTCTCCGCTAGGTTAAGTTCTGCTGCTTTTAAATTAAGGTCCAGTGCTTTAAAAATTTTCTATTATATTTTGTCTCCTAACCTCTCTGGGGACGCTTCTTTATCAACAACCCAAAGTAATGCTAAACTAATAGAGCTAGAAGAAAATTCTTTGGATTTAGAAAAAAATATTTGACTTTGAAATCAATAATGAATCCAATTCCCGTTATTTGATAAGAATACATTTTCTATAGGCGATATAATTAGGTGTGTGATGTGAGATGTGACGTTCTGAGCCTCATCTCAATGTAGGGCCACTCTCATCATACATGTCAAGGGTTATTCTCTTCTTTTTTCTGATTTCATCATTTTTTGTCAACAGTTACAACCAGATACAGTCGGACTCAGTGAAACTTTTCTAACAAGACAAACGGATACCCTATTGAAAACACCCAGATATACTTCCCATTGTTTATATAGATCAACAATGAACAGAAAAGGCTTTACTATTTATACAGTGCAAGAGCACTCGGTATGGACCAATAAACAATTGAGCTTGAATAAGCCTATTGAAGCAGTTTATGAATCAATTTTCCATAAAATTTCCTTACCTTCAAAAAAAAAGAAAAAAGAGTAGCAGTTGGGGAAGTATAACGACCCGTCCCCAAGACGGTATAAAGGCAAAATCAACTCACCAATTGCAATGTCCATATAAGAAAGATATAGCTTCTTATTTTCAAATGGAGCGTCTCTTCCAAATTCAATGACAAGAAGTAAGTATCTCACTGCTGTTCTGAAAGCGATTGTCAGGAGAATTCCAGCCTCAGGTCCAACAGCCAAGTATACAATTGTGGATTCAATGAGCGGAAATTGGCAAGCCAAGCAAATGAAGTATGAGTCCAACAATAAAAGGACTACAAGAAGCACTAGAAGACGAGAATATTTAAAAATATAAATGTTTGTATCAAATATTGAAATCCAATTTTAATCAAAACAGTAAAAGAAGGTATTTCAATAGATGATTTGGTTACTTTAATTAAAAACGCCCAGGGTTAAGTATTTCCTCGGTCTCGACTATTGACTCAGCTTTTAAACTGTAAACATAGCTTTCAAATTGATTTCTTACTTTCCTTATTTTGGGATTTGGGTTTTTACTTTATCCCTATAGGATTATATTTCCTGTGGGACATTTGTTGTGACAAGTCAGCAGATGCAATTTTCACCGCGAGAAAAATATACTTACTGGATTGGATTAATTACTTTCAGATCTATCAATTTACCGATTCAAAATTATGATATTAATTAGACCTCCTTTTGATAATGATAAAAACAAAGTTAAAAGTAGCGAAATTTACCTATTTACGCAAGTTTTCACCGTATTTTTTCAACTTAAGAAAAAAAATTAGGGCAAATCCAAAACACACAATTCGTTTAATTCATAAAGCTCAGTTTTTCCATATTGTTCAATTGTTCTATATTATAAATTGTTTAATAATGGTTCTACATTGATTTGTATATTTTTACATCAAAAGTTTGATATGATTCTTTACTTTCTTTTGAAAAGCTTCTTTTTCGGCAAGTTTTTTTTGATTAGTTTCATAAAAATTTTAAACAATTATTTATTAAATATATCATCTGAAAGTAATGATGTTTCTAATATTTTTTTAATGTAGTAAATAATCTAATCTGCAGAGGCTGTTATCTATAGATCTGAATCTTATGCCAAGCTGCAGTTGTCCTCCTATATCCTCCTGCAATGGTGTTCTACATCATCATACAATTTAACCCATTATTGGGAGAAGGTTTGCAACTCATGGGATTTGTGGACAAACCAGTGGGCACTTTTGAGTGTACATTTGATTCGGCCTACTTCCTCCTCTGCCTATATTTATGACCCTGGGCAAGGGTGCCCCAGTTTCTATTATGGACCCCCAGGGGAAAGGTTTTCCCTTTGTTTGTGCCTCCTATGGAGGTACATTACATATTTGTAGAGCATTCCTGTATTGCCACCTGGGGAAATGCTGAATGGCCTGGGGGAGAGCAGGGACATAAAAATGAAATTCATTAAAAATATTATGTTTCCTTTAAGCATGGAGAATGATATAGTCTTCTTTATGATTTTTTGAACATTAAATTATTATAGAGAAGTATAAATAAAGTTATACAGAAGACTTTTTGGTTTTCATATTTAATGTAGCCTAACTCAACATTAGCTTGTAAAACTAATGTCTAGCCAAATTTATTGATTTACTTCCACATTAGCTTATAAAACTAATGATAAAACTAATGTCTAGCCAAACTTATTGATTTACTTCAACATTAGCTTGTAAAACTAATGTCTAGCCAACTTTATTGCTTTACTTCAACATTAGCTTGTATAACTAATGCCTAGCCTGTTGTATTGATTTAGTTCAACATTAGCTTGTAAAACTAATGGAAAACTAATATAAAACAAATTTTTAGCCTAATTTATTAATTTACTTCAACATTAGCTTGTAAAACTAACGTCTAGCCTAATTTACTGACTTACTTCAACATTGGCTTGTAAAACTAATGTTAAAAAACTAATGTAAAATGAATGTCTACCCTAATTTATTGATTTTTTTCAACATTAGTCTGCAAAATTAATGTAAAACTGATGTCTAGCCTAATTTATTGATTTACTTCAACATTAGCTTGTAAAGGTAATGTAAAATTAATGTCTATCCTAATTTATTAACTTGCTTCAACATTAGCTTGTAAAACTAATGTCTAGCCTAATTTACAGATTTACTTCTACATTAGCTTGTAAAGCTAATGTAAAATTAATGTCTATCCTAATTTATTAACTTGCTTCAACATTAGCTTAAAAAACTAATGTCTAGCCCAATTTATTGACTATTGATGCCAATACAGTTTCATAACCTTTTTTCACAGGCATACAAGATGTTTTTCGGTTAGAATTTCTAGTTTCAGGTGGCCCTATAACATATAAATATCAATATCCTCAGAAAATAACATATCCATTACTTTCTAAGCATAGCCCAGCTCTATTGTCTTTGCTCAATGTCTGAACTAGCTGCTACAATAGTCTGTTTTGATAAGATTGCTGACTTACTCAAGATTGTTAAGTCATAAAACCTTATTTTTTAAGACCATAAAAATGCCTAATTTCAACTTTATAGTCTGGAGAATCTTGCAAATCAATCTCCCAATTAGTAAAATATAAAGACCTTTTCAGACAAATTAGTACTCCACATGTTGTGCCTTCTGACCTGTCTTCTTAAAACATTATATCCTTTAAAAGTCTAATTCATGTGTGGTTGCAACCATGTCTCTTGTATGCAGATTATGGCAATCTCATTTTCATGAGAATAATCTATTTTCAAGTCTCTCTTCTCTTTATAAAAAAAAACATAATTTTTTACAAAAATTATTTTAACTGCCAAACAGTGTTAAGGTATTAGGCCCTAAATCCATTTAATATTTATTAATATTTTATGCATTTACAAAGGCACAATAAAATAAATTAAAATAAATCTATACAATTAAGTTAATATTCCTAAATGTAAAGACACAGTGAAAATAAAAACTCTTAATGCCAATCTAAAAAATAGTTATTCTTGAATTCTGAAAAATTCAAGTCCTTGGATCTAGGGCCTTATTCTAGATCTAGGGATCTCAGGCCACATATAACCACTTGCAAAGTAACAAAAGTAGGACTGTGGTATCATCTCACTTAAACTTCAGCCAATATTTAGTTGACACTGGGGTGCTAACTAACAGGGAAACCATCATGCCCAGTGCAATACTGTGCCTTTTACAAGGCTTTTATTTTCTCAAGGAATACAACTCCTCAATCTTATCATGAAGTCATGTTTGACATCCCTATTCTAGTTAAGGAAAGAGCAATGTGGACACAATGTATTGCAATTATTGTTATGTTTTTTGTTTTTTTTTAGACCAAAGAACTTCCTATAGAAGGAGTTGTCAAAGAAACTTTGAAAGGGGCTCAATTGACTGGACAAATCAGTACTCTACCTTTTGTGCCTTCTGACCTGTCTTCTTATAATATTATCCTTCAAAAGTCAAATCCATGTTTGGTTGCAACCATGTCTCTTGTATGCAAATTATGGCCATTTCTTTTTCATGACAATAATCTATAATGAAGTCTCTCTTCTCTTTCATGACTGACTGGGCATTCCAAGATAAAGTTTTAAGGTCAATTTTGGGAATTTTAAAGTATTTTATTCAGTATAAACACACTGGCAATCTTTTGCTGGTCAAGACACCCTAACTTTAGGTCAAATTTGGTCAGTTTTTTTTTTCGGTTAACAAATTTGGTTAACTCTAAAGTCAAATTTGGGAATTTAATTATTGATGTTAGTGTGGTATCACCAATTTTTTCATAGTTCAGAATTATCTTTCCTTCATCCTCATTTTGAATATAAACAGTCATCATGAACCTACAGCTCATAACATCAAATTCAAACTTGTGGCTTGAGAGCAATACTTTAAAAGTCTTTACCAGATCAAAGTCAGATGGCAGAACTTCCCTTTTATTAATCACTTCTATTTCAACATTAGTGGTAAATTGCTCAGCAGAGGGAATATTCATATTTACAGACTTGCTTTTGGATGGCTTTTCAATGTTCTGTCTTTTTGTCTGAAGGAAAAGGATTTAACTCTATCATTAGAAATATCTCTTCTGTTACAACCAAAATTCTGAATTTGACCCAGCCTTGACATTTCTATTGGTCTCTTGATTCCTTTAACATCATATGGTTTCCAACTACCCTTATCTCATCATCACTTTCACATGGTAATGTTGGAAATTGCTCTGTACTTAATGTTGTAAATCTATTAGCATTAAATATCTACCAAATCATATTATTGACTTACACATAAAGTGAATATACCACATGATGCCTTTTTTTTATACTGATTACAAATATAATAATCATTTCTATTGGAAATGAATTGCGCCCCCCCCCTATATATGCCAATTCAGGGTATATATTTCTACATTAGGGGGGGGGGAAAGCAAATTTTGTTTCTGATGTAAATGGGAGGTAAGTTTAAACTTTACCCCCCCCCCCTTATGTAGAAATATATACCCTGAATTGACATATAGGGGGGGCTGAAATTCATTTCCAATAGAAATGATTATTATATTCATAATAAGTATAAAAAAGGCATCAAGTGGTATATTCACTTTATGTGTAAGTCAATAATATGATTTGGTAGATATTAACCCTATTAGCTAGGCTATAGTCACTGGTATGACGTGTGGGATTCTGTGCTGTTTCTTGTTGGGTCATAGAGTTTTTATGAGCATTTACAAATTTTGATGGTGCTGCAGTATATAAATGGCTATAGGAAGATTGACCCTGATTTTGATTATGCCAACCTATTGGTGGGGATAAATACTGCCCAGGACTCAGCTGATAAGGCTAAGTCCAATTCAAACTAATGGATTGCCATTATAGTAAGGATTTATTGGCTCAAATTGTCCCTGACCCACCTGGGGATCTGGCAAATTGTTCATATTCCCCAGTTCACTTTAGTTTTTAGTAAAAACTTTTTTATAGCATTTAAAAAATCTTAATGAGTTCTTAAGAATCACAAATACTTACAGAGAGATTACACAGTTTAAGGAAGATTTTGGGCTGTGACCAAATTTTAAGAGATACATCAATTTGATGCCATCTATCCAAAAAAAACTTGAATTGTAACTTAAGCGGGGCTCCCACGGCGTCAATAAAGCTAATAAGTATTTGGCAAAGTTACATACCGTAAAGTTCGTCGCGCTTACGCATGAATTTCACCTTCCTGACTTTATGGATATTTTTTGAAGCAATTAATTTGGATTATTCACACGTTCATTCTTGAATATATCTGACATTTTTTGATAACTTTTTCAATTTAATAAGTTAGTCATAAGTTAGATGTTGTTTGTACTTTAAAATTTACTAAAGACGGCTCACAGATAAAAATGAGGACCCTATTCTTGACACATTATTTCACTTATCTCCTTGAATGCATTTTCAACACAAATTCTGTCCTTATCTTCCCCTTGTGAGGAGCAAATATTAAAGGTTTATTTCTCACTAGTGAAATAAGCAAATCTTCTGCTTCAGTGTTCCACAGATTAGAGAAAAAAGTTCAAGACTGGCTATCTAATTTAGACCCCGGCACCGCGCTGGTGGATCGACTGAACGCCGCCGACGAGAGGCCCGGTCGAACGCCGACAAAGTTTCGTAAAGCCGCCGGCGCAGCGCAAGCACGGCGCCGCCGGCAGAGGCGGCGGCGTTCGGTCGACTTTAAACTATTTTTACGGCAATTCTTTATTGCATCAACCGCAAAGTCGGAGCTTTTCCTTTTCGTGTGGTTTAGTATTTCGATTTTCCTGATTAGAAATCAAGCAGAGCTTGCACTATCCCCGAATTTTCGGGAATTTCCCCGAAAATCGATGTGTCACCCCAAAAAAAAATTTGTTTCCCCGAATCCCCGAAAATCACGCAATCACGAAGCCAGCCATATTGATTTATCACCAGTGACTTTCCCTGCCAAATATTACTTTGTATACCATTATTCTTCACTGCTCTCTTCTTCATTAATTTTCGTCTCTTTTGTTACTTTGCATAAAAACCAGACAGATGCAATATGCTATTGCAAATATTGCAATATACACAGTTCTTCATATGTTGACAAAAAAAGTATCGTCTTTATGAAATGAGTTTAAATCATTCCGAATGCAGTTTCCCAATCGCTATTTCTTACATCATTCGTAGTCAAGAATTTTATTTTCAAGTTGAATAGAATTATAGAACGCATTTACTGCTATACAGCTTCAGCCTTTTGTTGGATTTTGAAATTGACAGCCGACAGATTGCTTCTACAGCTGAATTGTAAATTTGCAGATTTTTTTTTTGCTGTTTTTAGATAAGATTTTCTTAATGTTTAATACTCAATTATTGAACAGCTGATAGAAAATACAATCTTCTTTCTGAAACATTTTTACCCCCCCCCCCCTAAAAAAAAACATCCTTCGGTTGAGACAAAATTTAGCTATAGACTAAGCTATGTACAAGGTTGGGGAATTAAAGATTGAACCAGAAGTTACCCCAAAAATATGATTCATAAATAAATTATAAATTATTGCCTATAGGGGAGGGGGATAGGGGGCTATCATTTTTAAATGATAATACCTCATTTTTTTTTATTGAAAGCAGGGATGCCAAAAATATAATTATTTTTTTCATTTAAAGTGGAGACAGAAGAAAATGATATCAAAATCCCTGGGAAACCTTTGAAATATTTTGATAGACCCAGGGCCCCTCATTAGGACTTGTTCATTGTTTTGGGTATTTTAAGATTTCTCATAGGCTACTGGCATTATTTGGCTTTTGCGTGTGCTCCCTTTTAATTTAATTCTTTGGATCTTATGGAATGCCATGGCGAATCTATCACTCAGTTTTCCAATAATTTGAGGTATATGTGAATAATTTTGACAATTTTGTTGTTGTCTTTGTACCCCTTTACTCATACCCTTATTTTTTTTTTCAAGGAACACTAAGCTGTTTAACGTTATTTTGCGTGTTTGTTTGGACCATATAGTGACCTTGTTAATTATTCAGTAAATTATTTTTCTAATGAAAGCTGAGACGGTATCCTATCAAGGTGGTATCCAGAGGGGGGGGGGGGTAGGGAAGTATTATATTTAAATAATAATAGCTCGAAATTTTATTTATTGAAAGCAGGGATCCCAAAAAGTTCATTTTTTTAATTTAAAGCAGAGACGGCATCCTCTCAAAGTGGTATCCAGAGGGGGGAGGGGGGTATTGAGCTATCATATTAAAATGATAATACCTCGATTTTTTTAAAGCAGGGGTGCCAATAAGTTAATTATTTTTTTATTTAAAGCAGAGACGGTATCCTATCAAGATGGTATCCAGAAGGGGGGTATAGGGATTTATTATATTTAAGTGATAGTACCTTGATTTTTTTTATTGAAAGCAGGGATGCCAAAAAGTTGAAAAGTTGACAAAATTAACAATATTTTCGTGAGTTATACTTGATACAGCGCCTGCATGGTTTTATCGTCCAAAGGGAAAGGGACATATGCGTCCAATCCAGTTTTCTTTCTATTGATGAAACGGGTTCACTTTGAAAACATTCATTCATATGTACCAGGCAGATTCACACTAAAACAAATTGGTGTGACGAAAGCGATATCGACATCCCCACCTAAAGTTGTGCTCGAGTAACAATGGTGCCCTTGGCCCAGTGCCCAAGTTACATTAAAAGGCCAGGTCATAATAAAAGCTTTCAATTTGGGAGGTTCAAGGAGGAGTCTTTGACAGCCATATGACCTCAGGGTACTAGATGTTGCAACGTTCTTACGTATCTACAGTGGTTTAGAAAATTCGATCACCCCACAAGTGATAACCAAAAATATGCACAAATGTAACATTTGGAACATTATAACACTTTTTTCAAGGCTTTGAAGAAAAGCAAAAAAGTCTAAATACCCTTAACTACGCTTGAAATCTATTTTGAAAAGAAACTCTTTGGAGATTTCCATGGAAATGACCATAGCAGAAGCCCTTAGCCTGCGTGGGGATCAAAGAGGAGTCTAAGTATTTTGACCACAGGTGACTTATTGTTGCGACTTTCTTAAATTTGGTAATTCTTGTGAGCATTTGGAAATCAAAGCTTAAACTCAATAACTGATACTAAGTGTCCTAACATTTTGCTTGGATTAAAAGTGACGAACTAGGATGAACATTTCAACATCTTCCTGGAGCTACTTCAGTCTGCATATTATTTCATTTAATTACACTTAAAACGGATGAGCTTTTCATTTTTTACCTAAGAAAATAGCGGGCAGTTCATTTTTCTTCACAGTCAATAAACTATTAAGTGTTTTTTGTGTCATTGTAATTGAAGTGTTCTCATGTGAAGTGTTCATCATGTATTTTTCAATTTGATAAATTTACTCCTTTTAGATACAGTTTATAGTTTGACTGTTATTAGGTATTTATCAGTTTATAATTTAGAATAAATCCCCAAAAGAAAAAATGAATAATATCCAAAGAGCAGCCAAAAGCGATAAAAAAGCAGCAGTTCAGCCTTAGCCTACATGACATATATTCTATAAAGAAGCCAAAAAAACTTTAAAATGCATTTTTTTTAAATTGTAATTAAAAACCCGTTTTTAATACAAGAAGGCTTCTTAGGAATCCAAAAGAGCAAAAAAAAAACAAAAACAATCAATATCAAAGTCGCCCATTTCAACTGTTTTAAATGTGACAAAATAGATATAAGCAAAGGGCATTATAAAAAAATTAAGCTTCTAAGTTCAAAGTTATATTCGAAGTTTTTACCCAGATAACTGACGAATTTTGTGATACGATATTTGAAGTTTTATATGCAGTAATGCTCGATGAAAAAACTAATAATTTTGATAATTACATATGTTAAGAATACATAGCTAATAGATACTTCAACTACTCGTATTATGCAAGGGTTCTGAAACACCACAGCCATTTTGTTTCTACCAGATTTCTACTTCTCTTGATGAATATAACGAAGAAGACCAGTTTCCAGCCAGCGACTTGTGAATTTTTGAACTCATGAATACGCTCGAATCTGTTGTAAATTGAAGCTGTGATTTGAGAAAGACTGATGAAAACATTAATGTTTGCGGTCAACAGTGATCGCGCCGGCGGCGCGCCGCCGACATCTTATCGTCGGCGGCGCGGCGTGTTGTTTTTTGCCCCGGCGCCGCCGGTCTTCCCTCATCGGCGCGGCGCCGGGGTCTAATCTAATTAGTTTCTTTTAGCGGAATTAAAATTTTCCGCAAGTCTTCTCCTATTGGCTAAACTTTCCGGACCTTATTGAAAAAGTTAAATTTAATCTCTTTCCGACAACCAAAAAGTCGATAAAATTATAAAAGGAAAACCGTTTATTAAGTTTATGGACAGCTCTATGAACTTCATTGACGCCGTGAGAGCCCCGCTTTATACCGACGGTTTTATACCGAAATGTGTATTCTCTTATTGATTATGTTTCAATTGATTAGTTTCATGTAAGAATAGCTTGTCTTACATAAATTCTAAGACCATACCGAGAATATATGACTTATCAAACAGTCCGTGGTAACGAACTGTAAGTAAGGAGTGACCCGGCTCAATGGTAACCGAAACTCTAAAAAACGGAATTTTGATACCAATAGATGCATCAGAAGAATCAGATTTTAACTCTGATTTCAAATATATAAGTTTCATCAAGTTTAATCTTACCCATCAAAAATGGGTAAGAAAATTTGGCTGATTTTCGAAAAAAGGGAAAGACCCCCTAAAAGATATAGAGCCGTAATGAAAACTACACCATCATATTCAGCGTATCAGAGAACCCTACTGTAGAGGTTTCAAGCTCCCATCCACAGAAATGTGAAATTTTCCATTTTTTGCCGGAAAAAAGATCACGGATGCGTGTTTATTTGTTTTTTTTCTTTTCCTCAGGGGTAATCGTATTGACCCAGTGGTCCTAGAATATCGTAGGACGGCTCATTGGAACGGAAATTAGAAGTTCTAGGGCTCTTTTTAAGTGACCAAAAAAAGGAGGGCAACTAGGCCCGCTCCCACGCTCATTTTTTTCTCAAAGTCACCCAATTAAAATTTTGAGATACCTATTTTGTTCATCATAGTCGAGAATCTAATAAATATGTCTTTTAGGATGACTTAATCCCCCACAGTTCCCAGGGGAAGGGCTGCAAGTTATGAACTTTGCCCATTCCTTACATATTGTATTGGTTATTGGAAGTATACAGACATTTTCAGGAAGATTTTATTCTTGTGGGGGGGGGGGGTTGGAGGAGGGGGTTACTCGGGAGAATCTTTTCGTGGAGGATGTTTCTTTGGGGTAAGGGACATTTCTATGAAGGGGGCGTCGGATTTCCAACCATTATTTAAAAAACGATCAGAAATTAAATTAAAAAATATGTTTTTTCAACTGAAAGTAAGAAGCAACATTAGAACTTACAACGAACAGAAATTATTACGTATATCAGGGGGTTCTCCCCCAATTCGCTCTTTACGCTACAGTTTTTTTAGTGCTTTCAAAAGAGCTATTTATTCTAATTAAACGGCCTTTGTGATTCAGGGGTTTGTGAATTAAAATTTGTTTTAACTTTTAACGTAAAAAGCGTCATATTGACTAAGGGGAGAACCCCCTCATATACGTAATAACATATACGTAATAAAAAAAAACAATAAAAAAAACAAGCGATACGGCTCAATAGTAATTGAAACTCTTAAAAACGGAATTTTGATGTCAATAAATCAAGGAGGCACACTTGTGCCTCTATAAGTAGGTGACCCACCCATTTTTTATCATGAGATACAGAATATGAATAGAAAATATATTTTTGAGGAGGGCATATCCCGAGGCTGTGTTAACTTAGGTTGTAATCTTGGATGAGACATTATATTTTTTTTTAATTGGAAAATTAAAAATTTGAAAATATTAAATATAAGTGAAAATTCGGGGCAAAAATCGATTCGTTTTTGCATAGTTTGATATTTTTCATTTGTATTCCTCAACTCATCGACTTTTTCCGTTTATGCATTTAAAACCTAGATAAATTTGGTGTTTATGTTATGTAAAACCCAATGCTTTTTGTGTCCCTCATGTTCGTTTATATCCATATACTCTTGAGAAAAAAAAATAGTTCTCTACTTTTTAGCTCATTTTGAAAATGAGTTTAATTTTTTTTTATTGTTTGATCTCCTCCCCTAAAAATTCTTTGTACGTGCCTGGACTTGTCATACCCATCAAAACAGCTTCAGGGTAACATTCTTGGGTTTGAATTGCGTGAACTCTTCTTTTACTTCTGACTTTCTTTTGGTTGGGAGTTACGATTCAAATTACAAACGGAAAAATGCGTATTATACAAAATAACCGTTGTTTCGTAAGGAAATGAAGACAACGATTAAAATATTTTTTGTTCGATAATATAAAAAAACTCTGTCTCTCGGAATTGCTTAAATCTTCATGTTCTAACGATGCAAATTTGAAGCTAGAGGAGGTGAGACTGAGACTGAGCCAATCTAAAATATTAGACGGGAAGGGAGCGAATAAAATGATTTTTTATGTGTTTTTAAGAAGCTGGATTTATTAAGATCGTTTTTATTGAAATTTAACAATAAAAAAAATCTAGTTGGTTTTCATCTTTTCTTCAAAACTATAAAGTGTCCTGTGTTTATTGATTTGCCTTTTATTTTGTACGTATTACTCATCAACTTTTGGATTAAAACACCAATAATGACGATTAAAAACAACAACAACAAGATAAGCAAAATACTAGACTGGGGTTTTATACATGCATCAGGGGGAGGGAGGTCTCTGTTGTGCAGGTAAACTTGAAGCAGTATTTGCAGTTGAATAAATTGGAATTTCGTTAAGAAGCATGAATTGTTATTATTGTATACTTTTTAGGCACCTTTTAAAAGTTGGAGGGAATATTTCTAATGAGATTACGTAAAAATATATTTTTCAAATTATACAGACAACGAATGTCCCATCCCCCTTTAAGTACCGCTCTTGATAATGAAATTAAGGCACCCTGCCTTGAAAAGAGACTTTCCTATAAAAAGTTAGGAAAAAGTTACGTTTTTAAGAGTTGGACGTTACGAAATTTTTTGGTCTGGTGGCAACACTGTCTGTATGTCAATGTATATAGTCGGTACTGTGTTTGCACAAATAAAGTATGCCTTATGGCAGGCAATCTCCTTTTGTTACTAATTACTCGTTGGATATTTTATAATGGTCTTATGTAAACCTAATTTCTTTTTTTTAAGTACAACGGAGAGTTTTCACACACTGTTTGGAGATACTGGGCGCATCAGTTTTCATCATGGGTCTTGTAGCCTACGACAGCACCCAGGTTCGTATTTTGTTCTTTTTTAAATCCAGTAGATTTCAACTAAGCAAGAGAAATAATTTGGACTATAAGCACTTGGAAGTAAAGTAAATAGTATTTTTCCTGTAAAGAAATAGTATTTTTCCTGTAAGTCTGTTGTTTTTTTTAACCAGACGCGTCAGTAAGTAATTGCGTTTTGGGTGCTATGTTCTTTAATGTCAACAGTCGAGACCGAGGAAATACTTAACCCTGGGCGTTTTTAATTAAAGTAACCAAATTATCTATTGAAATACCTTCTTTTACTGTTTTGATTAAAATTGGATTTCAATATTTGATACAAACATTTATATTTTTAAATATTCTCGTCTTCTAGTGCTTCTTGTAGTCCTATTATTGTTGGACTCATACTTCATTTGCTTGGCTTGCCAATTTCCGCTCATTGAATCCACAATTGTATACTTGGCTGTTGGACCTGAGGCTGGAATTCTCCTGACAATCGCTTTCAGAACAGCAGTGAGATACTTACTTCTTGTCATTGAATTTGGAAGAGACGCTCCATTTGAAAATAAGAAGCTATATCTTTCTTATATGGACATTGCAATTGGTGAGTTGATTTTGCCATTATAGCGTCTTGGGGACGGGTCGTTATACTTCCCCAACTGCTACTCTTTTTTCTTTTTTTTTGAAGGTAAGGAAATTTTATGGAAAATTGATTCATAAACTGCTTCAATAGGCTTATTCAAGCTCAATTGTTTATTGGTCCATACCGAGTGCTCTTGCACTGTATAAATAGTAAAGCCTTTTCTGTTCATTGTTGATCTATATAAACAATGGGAAGTATATCTGGGTGTTTTCAATAGGGTATCCGTTTGTCTTGTTAGAAAAGTTTCACTGAGTCCGACTGTATCTGGCTGTAACTGTTGACAAAAAATGAGGAAATCAGAAAAAAGAAGAGAATAACCCTTGACATGTAAGATGAGAGTGGCCCTACATTGAGATGAGGCTCAGAACGTCATATCTCACATCACACACCTAATTATATCGCCTATAGAAAATGTATTCTTATCAAATAACGGGAATCGGATTCATTATTGATTTCAAAGTCAAATATTTTTTTCTAAATCCAAAGAATTTTCTTCTAGCTCTATTAGTTTAGCATTACTTTGGGTTGTTGATAAAGAAGCGTCCCCAGAGAGGTTAGGAGACAAAATATAATAGAAAATTTTTAAAGCACTGGACCTTAATTTAAAAGCAGCAGAACTTAACCTAGCGGAGAAAAACATGATAGACAAAGAAAAATAAACTGAAAAAGAAAAATAATCTAAGAACAGACAAATAGGATAATATCTCATTGAATCAATCATAAGACAAAGCTTCAACCCTATGCGATCGGCATTTTTTCATAACACTCTCCAGGTGCAATTTTAATACTTATCGATTTAAAAATTTGTTAGCTAATTACTACTATCTAAATTTAACAGCATTATCTTAGGTGCTACCATAGCCAGTATTACAACTGCTCCAAAACAACTCAATAAATATAGGTAAAAACAAAATAATTTTATGCATTCAAATGCAATTCATTGGCATCCTCCAAACCAGCGAAAGGAAGCTTGAGTGGATCGCAGCGATCGTCTGGAGACTGACCATTGGGCCGTCTTTGATTTCTTGTATTTAACCAAAGTTTGATTTATCTTTGAATTGGACGTGATTCCGATACTTTCTCACTCATTGCTTTTGAACTTTTTAGCTTATAACCAAGCGATAAAAGCTCTTTCTGTCGTTTCTTTAGACCAGCTGGCAAGTCAATAGATAAAACCGAGAATCAAGGCGATATTTTCAAGTTTTCCACATTCTTTCATTATTTCTGATCGGTCAAGATTTTCAAGGCTAGTGATAATTTGATCAGTGGACTTATTACGCTGCCCACTATTTCTCAATGGCTGACGGATAGAGATAGGTGACTCTCGTTTATCGGTTTCTCCGGAATACTGTATAGAGCATTTATGTGTATTTGGTTTGCGCCAGCTATTCCTTGTTTTGATTAAAGAAATAAACTGCTTTCTGACGAATATCTTCGCCTTCTGTAGATTCTAGAACGTGAATGGCAAGATAATTTCTTTGTGAGTATAGTTCAGAGCGAAGAGAAGTTGACATCACCTATACAATCTTGGAAGTAAATTGTTTATTTTCCGATCTTAAAAGCTTGTTTTCTTGCTGGAGCTCTGCAATCTTCTGCAGGACTTCATCCAGCTGTGTATCAAAATGTTATTTAGTGATTACCATAATTATCGACTATGCTGTCAATATGCCATCAAAAATCCAAAATTTGATTCACAGTATCCATAAATTGAAATCAAGGAGTAAAGATGCAGCTAATTTGTGCGGTGACCCCACAGTTCATATAATTATCCAGTAAGCTTATCGCAGATCATGTCTGGTCTTCGTTCTCGGTGCGAACAAAAAGCTCCTCCCACTATTTCTGCATTAGCGAGTTAGTATGAGAAATGGTTACAACGTGCATTGTTCGTAATTGCGAAAGCAGCAAAAAACTTGGTGAGCCAGCCAAGTGGTTTGCAAGTGTCCCATCTCACAAGTATGAATTAATTTATATACAAATTATGACTTAATCTATTATTTACATACAGTGGACTCAAATGATTGGCCTATGTGGGATTTTGTAAAAAAAGAGGCTGGGGGTTGATGAAATTTGTGAAAATAAGGATTTTTTTTTTCTTCTAATAACTGGTGGAATAGGTGTGATGGTTTCAGGGGCGGATCCAGGATTTTTTTAGGGGAGGGGGGCGCAAAGTAGGTTGATCCGACAAACTTACGTTAGGAGCAAGTTTAATTAATGCAAACTTGCGTTAATTAGGTAAATTACACTACTTTAGACTACTTTACGGGGGTAACCCTCGCCCCCCCCCTCTGGATCCGCAACTGGATAGTTTATCATTTTTTTTCACGTCGTGATATTTATTTTCTCAGATTGTAGTTCCTGTGATATTTGAAAAATCTAGTTACCTGTTTTGGCGGGGAGCCTAGATAAGACTAGTTTTGTTTTCAATCAATGTTTTCAGATGAAATGGGCAGATATATATATATATATATATATATATATATATATATATATATATATATATATATATATATATATATATATATATATATATATATATATATATATATATATATATATATATATATATATATATATATATATATATATATATATATATATATATATATATATATATATATATATATATATATATATATATATATATATATATATATATATATATATATATATATATATATATATATATATATATATATATATATATATATATATATATATATTATCTAGTTACCTGTTTTGGCGGAGAGCCTAGATAAAACTAGTTGTCAAAGAAACTTTGAAAGGGGCTCAATTGACTGGACAAATCAGTACTCTACCTTTTGCGCCTTCTGACCTGTCTTCTTATAATATTATCCTTCAAAAGTCAAATCCATGTTTGGTTGCAACCATGTCTCTTGTATGCATATTATGGCCATTTCTTTTTCATGACAATAATCTATAATGAAGTCTCTCTTCTCTTTCATGACTGACTGGGCATTCCAAGATAAAGTTTTAAGGTCAATTTTGGGAATTTTCAAGTATTTTATTCAGTATAAACACACTGGCAATCTTTTGCTGGTTAAGACACCCTAACTTTAGGTCAAATTTGGTCAGTTTTTTTTTTTTGGTTAACAAATTTGGTTAACTCTAAAGTCAAATTTGGGAATTTAATTATTGATGTTAGTGTGGTATCACCAATTTTTTCATAGTTCAGAATTATCTTTCCTTCATCCTCATTTTGAATATAAACAGTCATCATGAACCTACAGCTCATAACATCCAATTCAAACTTGTGGCTTGAGAGCAATACTTTAAAAGTCTTTACCAGATCAAAGTCAGATGGCAGAACTTCCCTTTTATTAATCACTTCTATTTCAACATTAGTGGTAAATTGCTCTGCAGAGGGAATATTCATATTTACAGACTTGCTTTAGGATGGCTTTTCAATGTTCTGTCTTTTTGTCTGAAGGAAAAAGGATTTAACTCTATCATTAGAAATATCTCTTCTGTTACAACCAAAATTCTGAATTTGACCCAGCCTTGACATTTCTATTGGTCTCTTGATTCCTTTAACATCATATGGTTTCCAACTACCCTTATCTCATCATCACTTTCACATGGTAATGTTGGAAATTGCTCTGTACTTAATGTTGTAAATCTATTAGCATTAAATATCTACCAAATCATATTATTGACTTACACATAAAGTGAATATACCACATGATGCCTTTTTTTATACTGATTACAATATAATAATCATTTCTATTGGAAATGAATTGCGCCCCCTCCCCTATATATGTCAATTCAGGGTATATATTTCTACATTAGGGGGGGGGGGGGGCAAATTTTGTTTCTGATGTAAATGGGAGGTAAGTTTAAACTTTACCCCCCCCCCCTTCTGTAGAAATATATACCCTGAATTGACATATAGGGGGGGGGGCTGAAATTCATTTCCAATAGAAATGATTATTATATTCATAATAAGTATAAAAAAGGCATCAAGTGGTATAATCACTTTATGTGTAAGTCAATAATATGATTTGGTAGATATTAACCCTATTAGCTAGGCTATAGTCACTGGTATGACGTGTGGGATTCTGTGCTGTTTCTTGTTGGGTCATAGAGTTTTTATGAGCATTTACAAATTTTGATGGTGCTGCAGTATATAAATGGCTATAGGAAGATTGACCCTGATTTTGATTATGCCAACCTATTGGTGGGGATAAATACTGCCCAGGACTCAGCAGATAAGGCTAAGTCCAATTCAAACTAATGGATTGCCATTATAGTAAGGATTTATTGGCTCAAATTGTCCCTAACCCACCTGGGGATCTGGCAAATTGTTCATATTCCCCAGTTCACTTTAGTTTTTAGTACAAACTTTTTATAGCTTTTAAAAAATCTTAATGAGTTCTTAAGAATCACAAATACTTACAGAGAGATTACACAGTTTAAGCAAGATTTTGGGCTGTGACCAAATTTTAAGAGATACATCAATTTGATGCCATCTATCCAAAAAAAAACTTGAATTGTAACTTAAGCGGGGCTCCCACGGCGTCAAAGCTAATAAGTATTTGGCAAAGTTACATACCGTAAAGTTCGTCGCGCTTACGCATGAATTTCACCTTCCTGACTTTATGGATATTTTTTGAAGCAATTAATTTGGATTATTCACACGTTCATCAAGGAGGCACACTTGTGCCTCTATAAAGAGGCGACCCACCACAATGTTAAGCGCGTTCAGGTCCCAGAGGTCGCAGAGAGACGGCGGTGATCGCATTTTGTAGCCCAAGCTCAAAATAAGAAACGTGCAAAATTTCATCCTCCTCCGACTTTATCTTCATGGGTAAAAGTGGGCCGGAAGTTTCGACCCTCCGACCACAGCCCCCCTTTAACGTTGTCCGATTGGGTTGAAATTTAGAGGTTAAGCTTTCCTAGGGCCCGGGAGCTTATCCTCGAAATTTCAGCTCAATCCGATCCCTCATTCCCTGTTTTCCAAAAAACAAATATAGCCACTTAAAGTTCAATTTTTTTTTTCTTAGCCACGCCTACAGGCCACAGTTGGCAACTGATCCGGGTGAATGAGGACTCATTCGAAGCAGAATTCGCCCTGTTAGGGCCTTTTGATATTTTCAGACCGAAAAAATTATCCCCCGAATTTACATCTACGAAAAACTCGTTTTCCTATAAGAACCCGCTATAAGCGGGCTCTTATCGTTTTCCTATAAGAGCCCGCGAAAACGCGGGCTCGTTTTCCTATAAGAGCCCGCAAGCCCGCAAGCTGTCAAATCAGCTAACAGTTAGTCAAGCAATAATAAGTAATAAACTGTACAAAAACGTGCAGAAATTATTTGAAAAAAACTACGTTTTCTAAAGAGTTAAAGAGGCTGAGTTACAAGGTCGAACCTTAAAACGTACAGGGATTAGGAGGCACAGTTTGGGGGGCTGCCGCCCCCCAAACCCACCGCTTTCGCAGCCTTTAAATAAAAAAAAAATTTAAACTGAAAGTAAGGAGCGACATTAAAACTTAAAACGAACAGAAATTATTCCGTATATGAAAGGGGCTGTGCCCTCCTCAACGCCTCGCTCTTTACGCTAAAGTTTGACTTTCTCACAACTCTTTTTTTTAAACGATAAAAACTTTAGCGTAAAGAGCGAGGCGTTGAGGAGGGCACAGCCCCTTTCATATACGGAATAATTTCTGTTCGTTTTAAGTTTTAATGTCGCTCCTTACTTTCAGTTTAAAATTTTTTTTTATTTAAAGGCTGCGAAAGCGGGGGGTTTGGGGGGCGGCAGTCCCCCAAATGTGCCTCCTAATCCCTGTACGTTTTAAGGTTCGACCTTGTAACTCAGCCTCTTTAACTCTTTAGAAAACGTAGTTTTTTTCAAATAATTCTTGAATATATCTGACATTATTTTTTGATAACTTTTTCAATTTAATAAGTTAGTCATAAGTTAGATGTTGTTTGTACTTTAAAATTTACCAAAGACGGCTCACAGATAAAAATGAGGACCCTATTCTTGACACATTATTTCACTTATCTCCTTGAATGCATTTTCAACACAAATTCTGTCCTTATCTTCCCCTTATGAGGAGCAGAATGTTAAAGGTTTATTTCTCACTAGTGAAATAAGCAAATCTTCTGCTTCAATGTTCCACATATCAATGTTCCACAGATTAGAGAAAACAGTTCAAGACTGGCTATCTAATCTAGACCCCGGCAACCGCGCTGGTGGATCGACTGAACGCCGCCGACGAGAGGCCCGGTCGAACGCCGACAAAGTTTCGTAAAGCCGCCGGCGCAGCGCAAGCACGCCGCCGCCGGCAGAGGCGGCGGCGTTCGGTCGACTTTAAACTATTTTTACGGCAATTCTTTATTGCGTCAACCGCAAAGTCGGAGCTTTTCCTTTTCGTGTGGTTTAGTATTTCGATTTTCCTGATTAGAAATCAAGCAGAGCTTGCACTATTCCCCGAATTTTCGGAATTTCCCCGAAAATCTATGTGTCACCCCAAAAAAAAATTTGTTTCCCCGAATCCCCGAAAATCACGCAATCACGAAGCCAGCCATATTGATTTATCACCAGTGACTTTCCCTGCCAAATATTACTTTGTATACCATTATTCTTCACTGCTCTCTTCTTCATTAATTTTCGTCTCTTTTGTTACTTTGCATAAAAAACAGACAGATGCAATATGCTATTGCAAATATTGCAATATACACAGTTCTTCATATGTTGACAAAAAAAAGTATCGTCTTTATGAAATGAGTTTAAATCATTCCGAATGCAGTTTCCCAATCGCTATTTCTTACATCATTCGTAGTCAAGAATTTTATTTTCAAGTTGAATAGAATTATAGAACGCATTTACTGCTATACAGCTTCAGCCTTTTGTTGGATTTTGAAATTGACAGCCGACAGATTGCTTCTACAGCTGAATTGTAAATTTGCATATTTTTGTTTTTGCTGTTTTTAGATAAGATTTTCTTAATGTTTAATACTCAATTATTGAACAGCTGATAGAAAATACAATCTTCTTTCTGAAACATTTTTACCCCCCCCCCCCCTAAAAAAAAAACTTCCTTCGGTTGAGACAAAATTTAGCTATAGACTAAGCTATGTAAAAGGTTGGGGAATTAAAGATTGAACCGGAAGTTACCCCAAAAATATGATTCATAAATAAATTATAAATTATTGCCTATAGGGGAGGGGGATAGGGGGCTATCATTTTTAAATGATAATACCTCATTTTTTTATTGAAAGCAGGGATGCCAAAAATATAATAATTTTTTTCATTTAGAGTGAAGACAGAAGAAAATGATATCAAAATCCCTGGGAAACCTTTGAAATATTTTGATAGACCCAGGGCCCCTCATTAGGACTTGTTCATTGTTTTGGGTATTTTAACATTTCTCATAGGCTACTGGCAATATTTGGCTTTTGCGTGTGCTCCCTTTTAATTCAATTCTTTGGATCTTATGGAATGCCATGGCGAATCTATCACTCAGTTTTCCAATAATTTGAGGTATATGTGAATAATTTTGACAATTTTGTTGTTGTCTTTGTACCCCTTTACTCATACCCTTAATTTTTTTTTCAAGGAACACTAAGCTGTTTAACGTTATTTTGCGTGTTTGTTTGGACCATATAGTGACCTTGTTAATTATTCAGTAAATTATTTTTCTAATGAAAGCTGAGACGGTATCCTATCAAGGTAGTATCCAGAGGGGGGGGGTAGAGAAGTATTATATTTAAATAATAATAGCTCGAAATTTTATTTATTGAAAGCAGGGATCCCAAAAAGTTCATTTTTTTTTATTTAAAGCAGAGACGGCATCTTCTCAAAGTGGTATCCAGAGGGGGGAGGGGGGTATTGAGCTATCATATTAAAATGATAATACCTCGATTTTTTTAAAGCGGGGTGCCAATAAGTTAATTATTTTTTTATTTAAAGCAGAGACGATATCCTATCAAGATGGTATCCAGAAGGGGGGTATAGGGATTTATTATATTTAAGTGATAGTACCTTGATTTTTTTTTTTATTGAAAGCAGGGATGCCAAAAAGTTGAAAAGTTAACAAAATTAACAATATTTTCGTGAGTTATACTTGATACAGCGCCTGCATGGTTTTATCGTCCAAAGGGAAAGGGACATCTGCGTCCAATCCAGTTTTTTTTTCTATTGATGAAACGGGTTCGCTTTGAAAACATTCATTCATATGTACCAGGCAGATTCACACTAAAACAAATTGGTGTGACGAAAGCGATATCGACATCCCCACCTAAGGTTGTGCTCGAGTAACAATGGTGCCCTTGGCCCAGTGCCCAAGTTACATTAAAAGGCCAGGTCATAATAAAAGCTTTCAATGAAGTGTTCATCATGTATTTTTCAATTTGATAAATTTACTCCTTTTAGATACAGTTTATAATTTGACTGTTATTAGGTATTTATCAGTTTATAATTTAGAATAAATCCCCAAAAGAAAAAATGAATAATATCCAAAGAGCAGCCAAAAGCGATAAAAAAGCAGCAGTTCAGCCTTAGCCTACATGACATATATTCTATAAAGAAGCCAAAACAAACTTTAAAATGCATTTTTTTTAAATTTTAATTAAAAACCCATTTTTAATACAAGAAGGCTTCTTAGGAATCCAAAAGAGCAGAAAAAAAAACAAAACAATCAATATCAAAGTCGCCCATTTTAACTGTTTTAAATGTGACAAAATAGATATAAGCAAAGGGCATTATAAAAAAATTAAGCTTCTAAGTTCAAAGTTATATTCGAAGTTTTTACCCAGATAACTGACGAATTTTGTGATACGATATTTGAAGTTTTATATGCAGTAATGCTCGATGAAAAAACTAATAATTTTGATAATTACATATGTTAAGAATACATAGCTAATAGATACTTCAACTACTCGTATTATGCAAGGGTTCTGAAACGCCACAGCCATTTCGTTTCTACCAGATTTCTACTTCTCTTGATGAATATAATGAAGAAGACCAGTATCCAGCCAGCGACTTGTGAATTTTTGAACTCATGAATACGCTCGAATCTGTTGTAAATTGAAGCTGTGATTTGAGAAAGACTGATGAAAACATTAATGTTTGCGGTCAACAGTGATCGCGCCGGCGGCGCGCCGCCGACATCTTATCGTCGGCGGCGCGGCGTGTTGTTTTTTGCCCCGGCGCCGCCGGTCTTCCCTCATCGGCGCGGCGCCGGGGTCTAATCTAATTAGTTTCTTTTAGCGGAATTAAAATTTTCCGCAAGTCTTCTCCTATTGGCTAAACTTTCCGGACCTTATTGAAAAAGTTAAATTTAATCTCTTTCCGACAACCAAAAAGTCGATAAAGTTATAAAAGGAAAACCGTTTATTAAGTTTATGGACAGCTCAATGAACTTTATTGACGCCGTGAGAGCCCCGCTTTATACCGACGGTTTTATACCGAAATGTGTATTCTCTAATTGATTATGTTTCAATTGATTAGTTTCATGTAAGAATAGCTTGTCTTACATAAATTCTAAGACCATACCGAGAATATATGACTTATCAAACAGTTCGTGGTAACGAACTGTAAGTAAGGAGTGACCCGGCTCAATGGTAACCGAAACTCTAAAAAACGGAATTTTGATACCAATAGATGCATCAGAAGAATCAGATTTTAATTCTGATTTCAAATATATAAGTTTCATCAAGTTTAATCTTACCCATCAAAAATGGGTAAGAAAATTTGGCTGATTTTCGAAAAAAAGGGAAAAGACCCCCTAAAAGATATAGAGCCGTAATGAAAATTACACCATCATATTCAGCGTATCAGAGAACCCTACTTTAGAGGTTTCAAGCTCCCATCTACAGAAATGTGAAATTTTCCATTTTTTGCCAGAAAAAAGATCACGAATGCGTGTTTATTTGTTTTTTTTTTCCTCAGGGGTAATCGTATTGACCCAGTGGTCCTAGAATATCGTAGGACGGCTCATTGGAACGGAAATTAGAAGTTCTAGTGCTCTTTTTAAGTGACCAAAAAAAGGAGGGCAACTAGGCCCGCTCCCACGCTCATTTTTTTCTCAAAGTCACCCAATTAAAATTTTGAGATAGCTATTTTGTTCATCATAGTCGAGAATCTAATAAATATGTCTTTTAGGATGACTTAATCCCCCACAGTTCCCAGGGGAAGGGCTGCAAGTTATGAACTTTGCCCATTCCTTACATATTGTATTGGTTATTGGGAAGTATACAGACATTTTCAGGAAGGAATTCATTCTTGTGGGGGGGAGGGGCTGGAGGAGGGGTTACTCGGGAGAATCTTTTCGTGGAGGATGTTTCTTTGGGGTAAGGGACATTTCTATGAAGGGGGCGTCGGATTTCCAACCATTATTTAAAAAACGATCAGAAATTAAATTAAAAAATATAAGTTTTTTCAACTGAAAGTAAGAAGCAGCATTAGAACTTACAACGAACAGAAATTATTACGTATATGAGGGGGTTCTCCCCCAATTCGCTCTTTACGCTACAGTTTTTTTAGTGCTTTCAAAAGAGCTATTTATTCTAATTAAACGGCCTTTGTGATTCAGGGGTTTGTGAATTAAAATTTGTTTTAACTTTTAACGTAAAGAGCGTCATATTGACTAAGGGGAGAACCCCCTCATATACGTAATAACATATACGTAATAAAAAAAAACAATAAAAAAAACAAGCGATACGGCTCAATAGTAATTGAAACTCTTAGAAACGGAATTTTGATGTCAATAAATCAAGGAGGCACACTTGTGCCTCTATAAATAGGTGACCCACCCATTTTGTATGATGAGATACAAAATATGAATAGAAAATATATTTTTGAGGAGGGCATATCCCGAGGCTGTGTTAACTTAGGTTGTAATCTTGGATGAGACATTATATTTTTTTTTTAATTGGAAAATTAAAAATTTGAAAATATTAAATATAAGTGAAAATTCGGGGCAAAAAATCGATTCGTTTTTGCATAGTTTGATCTTTTTCATTTGTATTCCTCAACTCATCGACTTTTTCCGTTTATGCATTTAAAACCTAGATAAATTTGGTGTTTATGTTATGTAAAACCCAATGCTTTTTGTGTCCCTCATGTTCGTTTATATCCATATACTCTTGAGAAAAAAAAATAGTTCTCTACTTTTTAGTTCATTTTGAAAATGAGTTTAATTTTTTTTTTATTGTTTGATCTCCTCCCCTAAAAATTCTTTGTACGTGCCTGGACTTGTCATACCCATCAAAACAGCTTCAGGGTAACATTCTTGGGTTTGAATTGTGTGAACTCTTCTTTTACTTCTGACTTTCTTTTGGTTGGGAGTTACGATTCAAATTACAAACGGAAAAATGCGTATTATACAAAATAACCGTTGTTTCGTAAAGGAAATGAAGACAACGATTAAAATATTTTTTGTTCGATAATATAAAAAAAAACTCTGTCTCTCGGAATTGCTTAAATCTTCATGTTCTAACGATGCAAATTTGAAGCTAGAGGAGGTGAGACTGAGACTGAGCCAATCTAAAATATTAGACGGGAAGGGAGCGAATAAAATGATTTTTTATGTGTTTTTAAGAAGCTGGATTTATTAAGATCGTTTTTATTGAAATTTAACAATAAAAAAAATCTAGTTGGTTTTCATCTTTTCTTCAAAACTATAAAGTGTCCTGTGTTTATTGATTTGCCTTTTATTTTGTACGTATTACTCATCAACTTTTGGATTAAAACACCAATAATGACGATTAAAAACAACAACAACAAGATAAGCAAAATACTAGACTGGGGTTTTATACATGCATCAGGGGGAGGGAAGTCTCTGTTGTGCAGGTAAACTTGAAGCAGTATTTGCAGTTGAATAAATAGGAATTTCGTTAAGAAGCATGAATTGTTATTATTGTATACTTTTTAGGCACCTTTTAAAAGTTGGAGGGAATATTTCTAATGAGATTACGTAAAAATATATTTTTCAAATTATACAGGCAACGAATGTCCCATCCCCCCTTTAAGTACCGCTCTTGGTAATGACATTAAGGCACCCTGCCTTGAAAAGAGACTTTCCTATAAAAAGTTACGAAAAAGTTACGTTTTTAAGAGTTGGACGTTACGAAATTTTTTGGTCTGGTGGCAACACTGTCTGTATGTCAATGTATATAGTCGGTACTGTATTTGCACAAATAAAGTATGCCTTATGGCAGGCAATCTCCTTTTGTTACTAATTAATCGTTGGATATTTTATAATGGTCTTATGTAAACCTAATTTCTTTTTTTGTAAGTACAACGGAGAGTTTTCACACACTGTTTGGAGATACTGGGCGCATCGGTTTTCATCATGGGTATTGTAGCCTACAACAGCACCCAGGTTCGTATTTTGTTCTTTTTTAAATCCAGTAGATTTCAACTAAGCAAGGGAAATAATTTGGTCTATAAGCACTTGGAAGTAAAGTAAATAGTATTTTTCCTGTAAAAAAAATAGTATTTTTCCTGTAAGTCTGTTTTTTTTAACCAGCTACGTCAGTAAGTAATTGCGTTTTGGGTGCTATGTTCTTAATGTCAATAGTCGAGACCGAGGAAATACTTAACCCTGGGCGTTTTTAATTAAAGTAACCAAATTATCTATTGAAATACCTTCTTTTACTGTTTTGATTAAAATTGGATTTCAATATTTGATACAAACATTTATGTTTTTAAATATTCTCGTCTTCTAGTGCTTCTTGTAGTCCTATTATTGTTGGACTCATACTTCATTTGCTTGGCTTGCCAATTTCCGCTCATTGAATCCACAATTGTATACTTGGCTGTTGGACCTGAGGCTGGAATTCTCCTGACAATCGCTTTCAGAACAGCAGTGAGATACTTACTTCTTGTCATTGAATTTGGAAGAGACGCTCCATTTGAAAATAAGAAGCTATATCTTTCTTATATGGACATTGCAATTGGTGAGTTGATTTTGCCATTATACCGTCTTGGGGACGGGTCGTTATACTTCCCTAACTGCTACTCTTTTTTCTTTTTTTTTGAAGGTAAGGAAATTTTATGGAAAATTGATTCATAAACTGCTTCAATAGGCTTATTCACGCTCAATTGTTTATTGGTCCATACCGAGTGCTCTTGTACTGTATAAATAGTAAAGCCTTTTCTTTTCATTGTTTATCTATATAAACAATGGGAAGTATATCTGGGTGTTTTCTATAGGGTATCCGTTTGTCTTGTTAGAAAAGTTTCACTGAGTCCGACTGTATCTGGCTGTAACTGTTGACAAAAAATGATGAAATCAGAAAAAAGAAGAGAATAACCCTTGACATGTAAGATGAGAGTAGCCCTACATTGAGATGAGGCTCAGAACGTCAAATCTCACATCACACACCTAATTATATCGCCTATAGAAAATGTATTCTTATCAAATAACGGGAATCGGATTCATTATTGATTTCAAAGTCAAATATTTTTTTCTAAATCCAAAGAATTTTCTTCTAGCTCTATTAGTTTAGCATTACTTTGGGTTGTTGATAAAGAAGCGTCCCCAGAGAGGTTAGGAGACAAAATATAATAGAAAATTTTTAAAGCACTGGACCTTAATTTAAAAGCAGCAGAACTTAACCTAGCGGAAAAAACATGATAGACAAAGAAAAATAAACTGAAAAAGAAAAATAATCTAAGAACAGACAAATAGGATAATATCTCATTGAATCAATCATAAGACAAAGCTTCAACCCTATGCGATCGGCATTTTTTCATAACACTCTCCAGGTGCAATTTTAATACTTATCGATTTAAAAATTTGTTAGCTAATTACTACTATCTAAATTTAACAGCATTATCTTAGGTGCTACCATAGCCAGTATTACAACTGCTCCAAAACAACTCAATAAATATAGGTAAAAACAAAATAATTTTATGCATTCAAATGCAATTCATTGGCATCCTCCAAACCAGCGAAAAGAAGCTTGAGTGGATCGCAGCGATCGTCTGGAGACTGACCATTGGGCCGTCTTTGATTTCTTGCATTTAACCAAAGTTTGATTTATCTTTGAATTGGACGTGATTCCGATACTTTCTAACTCATTGCTTTTGAACTTTTTAGCTTATAACCAAGCGATAAAAGCTCTTTCTGTCGTTTCCTTAGACCAGCTGGCAAGTCAATAGATAAAACCGAGAATCAAGCCGATATTTTCAAGTTTTCCACATTCTTTCATTATTTCTGATCGATCAAGATTTTCAAGGCTAGTGATAGTTTGATCAGTGGACTTATTACGCTGCCCACTATTTCTCAATGGCTGACGGATAGAGCTAGGTGACTCCCGTTTATCGGTTTCTCCGGAATACTGTATAGAGCATTTATGTGTATTTGGTTTGCGCCAGCTATTCCTTGTTTTGATTAAAGAAATAAACTGCTTTCTGACGAATATCTTCGCCTTCTGTAGATTCTAGAACGTGAATGGCAAGATAATTTCTTTGTGAGTATAGTTCAGAGCGAAGAGAAGTTGACATCACCTATACAATCTTGGAAGTAAATTGTTTATTTTCCGATCTTAAAAGCTTGTTTTCTTGCTGGAGCTTTGCAATCTTCTGCAGGACTTCATCCAGCTGTGTATCAAAATGTTATTTAGTGATTACCATAATTATCGACTATGCTGTCAATATGCCATCAAAAATCCAAAATTTGATTCACAGTATCCATAAATTGAAATCAAGGAGTAAAGATGCAGCTAATTTGTGCGGTGACCCCACAGTTCATATAATTATCCAGTAAGCTTATCGCAGATCATGTCTGGTCTTCGTTCTCGGTGCGAACAAAAAGCTCCTCCCACTTATTTCTGCATTAGCGAGTTAGTATGAGAAATGGTTACAACGTGCATTGTTCGTAATTGCGAAAGCAGCAAAAAACTTGGTGAGCCAGCCAAGTGGTTTGCAAGTGTCCCATCTCACAAGTATGAATTAATTTATATACAAATTATGACTTAATCTATTATTTACATATAGTGGACTCAAATGACTGGCCTATGTGGGATTTTGTAAAAAAAAGAGGCTGGGGAATTGTTGATGAAATTTGTGAAAATAAGGATTTTTTTTCTTCTAATAACTGGTGGAATAGGTGTGATGGTTTCAGGGGCGGATCCAGGATTTTTTTAGGGGAGGGGGGCGCAAAGTAGGTTGATCCGACAAACTTACGTTAGGAGCAAGTTTAATTAATGCAAACTTGCGTTAATTAGGTAAATTACACTACTTTAGACTACTTTACGGGGGTAACCCTCGTTCCCCTCTCTGGATCCGCAACTGGATAGTTTATCATTTTTTTTTCACGTCGTGATATTTATTTTCTCAGATTGTATTTAATGTGATATTTGAAAAATCTAGTTACCTGTTTTGGCGGGGAGCCTAGATAAGACTAGTTTTGTTTTCAAACAATGTTTTCAAATGAAATATGCAGATATGTATATATATATATATATATATATATATATATAATATAATATATATATATATATATATATATATATATATATATATATATATATATATATATATATATATATATATATCTAGTTACCTGTTTTGGCGGAGAGCCTAGATAAAACTAGTTGTCAAAGAAACTTTGAAAGGGCTCAATTGACTGGACAAATCAGTATTCTACCTTTTGCGCCTTCTGACCTGTCTTCTTATAATATTATCCTTCAAAAGTCAAATCCATGTTTGGTTGCAACCATGTCTCTTGTATGCAAATTATGGCCATTTCTTTTTCATGACAATAATCTATAATGAAGTCTCTCTTCTCTTTCATGACTGACTGGGCATTCCAAGATAAAGTTTTAAGGTCAATTTTGGGAATTTTCAAGTATTTTATTCAGTATAAACACACTGGCAATCTTTTGCTGGTTAAGACACCCTAACTTTAGGTCAAATTTGGTCAGTTTTTTTTTCGGTTAACAAATTTGGTTAACTCTAAAGTCAAATTTGGGAATTTAATTATTGATGTTAGTGTGGTATCACCAATTTTTTCATAGTTCAGAATTATCTTTCCTTCATCCTCATTTTGAATATAAACAGTCATCATGAACCTACAGCTCATAACATCAAATTCAAACTTGTGGCTTGAGAGCAATACTTTAAAAGTCTTTACCAGATCAAAGTCAGATGGCAGAACTTCCCTTTTATTAATCACTTCTATTTCAACATTAGTGGTAAATTGCTCTGCAGAGGGAATATTCATATTTACAGACTTGCTTTTGGATAGCTTATCAATGTTCTGTCTTTTTGTCTGAAGAAAAAAGGATTTAACTCTATCATTAGAAATATCTCTTCTGTTACAACCAAAATTCTGAATTTGACCCAGCCTTGACATTTCTATTGGTCTCTTGATTCCTTTAACATCATATGGTTTCCAACTACCCTTATCTCATCATCACTTTCACATGGTAATGTTGGAAATTGCTCTGTACTTAATGTTGTAAATCTATTAGCATTAAATATCTACCAAATCATATTATTGACTTACACATAAAGTGAATATACCACATGATGCCTTTTTTTTATACTGATTACAAATATAATAATCATTTCTATTGGAAATGAATTGCGCCCCCCCCCCCTATATATGCCAATTCAGGGTATATATTTCTACATTAGGGGGGGGGAAGCAAATTGTGTTTCTGATGTAAATGGGAGGTAAGTTTAAACTTTACCCCCCCCCCCTTATGTAGAAATATATACCCTGAATTGACATATAGGGGGGGGGGGGTGAAATTCATTTCCAATAGAAATGATTATTATATTCATAATAAGTATAAAAAAGGCATCAAGTGGTATATTCACTTTATGTGTAAGTCAATAATATGATTTGGTAGATATTAACCCTATTAGCTAGGCTATAGTCACTGGTATGACGTGTAGGATTCTGTGCTGTTTCTTGTTGGGTCATAGAGTTTTTATGAGCATTTACAAATTTTGATGGTGCTGCAGTATATAAATGGCTAAAGGAAGATTGACCCTGATTTTGATTATGCCAACCTATTGGTTTATTTTTTTTTTTTATTAAATCAACATAACAAAAAACATATACCCCCAACAGAGAGCAAAGCTCGTAAAATTGGGCATAAATACTGCCCAGGACTCAGCTGATAAGGCTAAATCCAATTCAAACTAATGGATTGCCATTACAGTAAGGATTTATTGGCTCAAATTGTCCCTGACCCACCTGGGGATCTGGCAAATTGTTCATATTCCCCAGTTCACTTTAGTTTTTAGTACAAACTTTTTTATAGCTTTTAAAAAATCTTAATGAGTTCTTAAGAATCACAAATACTTACAGAGAGATTACACAGTTTAAGCAAGATTTTGGGCTGTGACCAAATTTTAAGAGATACATCAATTTGATGCCATCTATCCAAAAAAAACTTGAAGTGTAACTTAGCGGGGCTCCCACTGCGTCAATAAAGCTAATAAGTATATGGCAAAGTTACATACCGTAAAGCTCGTCGCGCTTACGCATGAATTTCACCTTCCTGACTTTATGGATATTTTTTGAAGCAATTAATTTGGATTATTCACACGTTCATCAAGGAGTTACACTTGTGCCTCTATAAAGAGGCGACCCACCACAATGTTCAGCGATTTCAGGTCCTAGAGGTCGCAGAGAGACGGCGGTGATCGCATCTTTGTAGCCCAAGCTCAAACTAAGAAACGTGCAAAAATTTCATCCTCCTCCGACTTTATCTTCATGGGTAAAAGTGGGCCGGAAGTTTCGACCCTCCGACCACAGCCCCCCTTTAACGTTGTCCGATTGGGTTGAAATTTAGAGGTTAAGGTTTCCTAGGGCCCGGGAGCTTATCCTCGAAATTTCAGATCAATCCGATCACTCCTTCATTATTTTCCAAAAACCAAATATAGCCACTTAAAGTTCAAAATTTTTTTTTCTTAGCCACGCCTACAGGCCACAGTTGGCAACTGATCCGGGTGAATGAGGACTCATTCGAAGCAGAATTCGACCTGTTAGGGCCTTTTGATATTTTCAGACCGAAAAAATTATCCCCCGAATTTACATTTACGAAAAACCTCGTTTTCCTATAAGAACCCGCTTTAATTGGGCTCTTATCGTATTCCTATAAGAGCCCGCAAGCCCGCAAGCTGTCAAATCAGCTAACAGTTGGTCAAGCAATAATAAGTAATAAACTGTACAAAAACGTGCAGAAATTATTTGAAAAAAACTACGTTTTCTAAAGAGTTAAAGAGGCTGAGTTACAAGGTCGAACCTTAAAACGTACAGGGATTAGGAGGAACGAGGTTACGTGCGCCTACGTAACCTCGTCTAAATTAACCTTAAAAGATGAAATAAAGCTATGTCGACTTTGCATATTTTATTCAACATATCCGACAATTGATGCAGAAAAAGCATAGAGTTTGTTACTTACTTACTTACATTTTATTTTCCATAATTTCTTGAATTAAATTTCTCTATTGTGCATCCAAATGGGGAATTCAAGAAAGAGTTTGTTACTTACTTGCGATTTTTTCATAATTTCTTGAATAAAGTATCTGTATTGTGTATCCAAGGTTTAAGTTTTGATGTTGCTCCTTACTTTCAGTTGAAGAAACGATATTCCAATTCTTGCATTTCACGGAAGAAATTCAAAATGAACTTTGAAAAATTCAGAGAATGTAACTGTGACAAGGTAAAGCACAACAAAACACTACTGAAATATTCCAACTCTTGCATTTCAATGAAAGAAATTCAAAATGAACTATGAAAATCAACAGAATGTAACTGTGACAAGGTAAAGCACAACAAAACACTACTGAAATATTCCAACTCTTGCATTTCACGACAGAAATTCAAAATGAACTTCGAAAAATCAAGAGAATGTAACTGTGACAAGGTAAAGCACAACAAGTCACTACTGAAATATTCCAACTCTTGCATTTCACGACAGAAATTCAAAATGAACTTTGAAAAATCATGAGAATGTAGCTGTGACAAGGTAAACCACGACAAGACACTACTGAAATATTCTAATTCTTGCATTTCACGAAAGAAATTCAAAATGAACTTTGAAAAAATTAAGAGAATGTAACTGTGACAAGGTAAGGCACAACAAAACACTACTAAAATATTCCAACTCTTGCATTTCAATGAAAGAAATTCTAAATGAACTATTAAAATCAACAGAATGTAACTGTGACAAGGTAAAGCACAACAAAACACTACTGAAATATTCCAACTCTTGCATTTCACGACAGAAATTCAAAATGAACTTCGAAAAATCAAGAGAATGTAACTGTGACAAGGTAAAGCACAACAAGTCACTACTGAAATATTCCAACTCTTGCATTTCAACGAAAGAAATCCAAAATGAACTATGAAAATCAACTGAATGTAACTGTGACAAGGTAAAGCACAACAAAACACTACTGAAATATTCCAACTCTTGCATTTCACGACAGAAATTCAAAATGAACTTCGAAAAATCAATAGAATGTAACTGTGACAAGGTAAAGCACAACAAGTCACTACTGAAATATTCCAACTCTTGCATTTCACGACAGAAATTCAAAATGAACTTTAAAAAATCATGAGAATGTAGCTGTGACAAGGTAAACCACAACAAGACACTACTGAAATATTCCAACTCTTGCATTTCACGACAGAAATTCAAGATGAACTTTGAAAAATCATGAGAATGTAGCTGTGACAAGGTAAACCACGACAAGACACTACTGAAATATTCCAATTCTTGCATTTCACGAAAGAAATTCAAAATGAACTTTGAAAAATTAAGAGAATGTAACTGTGACAAGGTAAAGCACAACAAAACACTACTGAAATATTCCAACTCTTGCATTTCAATGAAAGAAATTCAAAATGAACTATGAAAATCAACAGAATGTAACTGTGACAAGGTAAAGCACAACATAACACTACTGAAATATTCCAACTCTTGCATTTTACGACAGAAATTCAAAATGAACTTCGAAAAATCATGAGAATGTAGCTGTGACAAGGTAAACCACGACAAGACACTACTGAAATATTCCAATTCTTGCATTTCACGAAAGAAATTCAAAATGAACTTTGAAAAATTAAGAGAATGTAAGTGTGACAAGGTAAAGCACAACAAAACACTACTGAAATATTCCAACTCTTGCATTTCAATGAAAGAAATTCAAAATGAACCATGAAAATCAACAGAATGTAACTGTGACAAGGTAAAGCACAACAAAACACTACTGAAATATTCCAACTTTTGCATTTCACGACAGAAATTCAAAATGAACTTCGAAAAATCAAGAGAATGTAACTGTGACAAGGTAAAGAACAACAAGTCACTACTGAAATATTCCAACTCTTGCATTTCATGACAGAAATTCAAAATGAACTTTGAAAAATCATGAGAATGTAGCTATGACAAGGTAAACCACGACATGACACTGCTGAAATATTCCAATTCTTGCATTTCACGAAAGAAATTCAAAATGAACTTTAAAAAATTAAGAGAATGTAACTGTGACAAGGTAAAGCACAAAAAAACACTACTGAAATATTCCAACTCTTGCCTTTCACGACAGAAATTCAAAATGAACTTCGAAAAATCAAGAGAATGTAACTGTGACAAGGTAAACCACAACAAGTCACTACTGAAATATTCCAACTCTTGCATTTTGCGACAGAAATTCAAAATGAACTTCGAAAAATCAAGAGAATGTAACTGTGACAAGGTAAAGCACAACAAGTCACTACTGAAATATTCCAACTCTTGCATTTCACGACAGAAATTCAAAATGAACTTTGAAAAATCATGAGAATGTAGCTGTGACAAGGTAAACCACGACAAGACACTACTGAAATATTCCAATTCTTGCATTTCACGAAAGAAATTCAAAATGAACTTTGAAAAATTAAGAGAATCTAACTGTGACAAGGTAAAGCACAACAAAACACTACTGAAATATTCCAACTCTTGCATTTCAATGAAAGAAGTTCAAAATTAACTATGAAAATCAACAAATGTAACTCTGACAAGGTAAAGCACAACAAAACACTACTGAAATATTCCAACTCTTGCATTTCAATGAAAGAAATTCAAAATGAACTATGAAAATCAACTGAATGTAACTGTGACAAGGTAAAGCACAAAAAACACTACTGAAATATTCCAACTCTTGCATTTCACGACAGAAATTCAAAATGAACTTTGAAAAATCAAGAGAATGTAACTGTGAAAAGGTAAAGCACAACAAGTCACTACTGAAATATTCCAACTCTTGCATTTCACGACAGAAATTCAAAATGAACTTTAAAAATCATGAGAATGTAGCTGTGACAAGGTAAACCACGACAAGACACTACTGAAATATTCCAATTCTCGCATTTCACGAAAGAAATTCAAAATGAACTTTGAAAAATTAAGAGAATGTAACTGTGACAAGGTAAAGCACAACAAAACACTACTGAAATATTCCAACTCTTGCATTTCAATGAAAGAAATTCAAAATGAACTATGAAAATCAACAGAATGTAACTGTGACAAGGTAAAGCATAACAAAACACTACTGAAATATTCCAACCCTTGCATTTCACGATAGAAATTCAAAATGAACTTCGAAAAATCAAGAGAATGTAACTGTGACAAGGTAAAGCACAACAAGTCACTACTGAAATATTCCAACTCTAGCTTTTCAACGAAAGAAATCCAAAATGAACTTTGAAAAATCATGAGAATGTAGCTGTGACAAGGTAAACCACGACAAGACACTACTGAAATATTCCAATTCTTGCATTTCGCGAAAGGAATTCAAAATGAACTTTGAAAAATTAAGAGAATGTAACTGTGACAAGGTAAAGCACAACAAAACACTACTGAAGTATTCCAACTCTTGCATTTCAATGAAAGAAATTCAAAATGAACTATGAAAATCAACAGAATGTAACTGTGACAAGGTAAAGCACAACAAAACACTACTGAAATATTCCAACTCTTGCATTTACGACAGAAATTCAAAACGAACTTCGAAAAATCAAGAGAATGTAACTGTGACAAAGTAAAGCACAACAAGTCACTACTGAAATATTCCAACTCTTGCATTTTACGACAGAAATTCAAAATGAACTTTGAAAAATCATGAGAATCTAGCTGTGACAAGGTAAACCACGACAAGACACTACTGAAATATTCCAATTCTTGCATTTCACGAAAGAAATTCAAAATGAACTTTGAAAAATTAAGAGAATGTAAGTGTGACAAGGTAAAGCACAACAAAACACTACTGAAATATTCCAACTCTTGCATTTCAATGAAAGAAATTCAAAATGAACTATGAAATCAACAGAATGTAACTGTGACAAGGTAAAGCACAACAAAACACTACTGAAATATCCAACTCTTGCATTTCACGACAGAAATTCAAAATGAACTTCGAAAAATCAAGAGAATGTAACTGTGACAAGGTAAAGCACAAGAAAACACTACTGAAATATTCCAACTCTTGCATTTCAATGAAAGAAATTCAAAATGAACTATGAAAATAAACAGAATGTAACTGTGACAAGGTAAAGCACAACAAAACACTACTGAAATATTCCAACTCTTGCATTTTACGACAGAAATTCAAAATGAAATTCGAAAAATCAAGAGAATGTAACTGTGACAAGTTAAAGTACAACAAGTCACTACTGAAATATTCCTACTCTTGCATTTCAACGAAAGAAATCCAAAATGAACTTTTAAAAATCATGAGAATGTAGCTGTGACAAGGTAAACCACGACAAGACACTACTGAAATATTCCAATTCTTGCATTTCGCGAAAGAAATTCAAAATAAACTTTGAAGAATTAAGAGAATATAACTGTGACAAGGTAAAGCACAACAAAACACTGCTGAAATATTCCAACTCTTGCATTTCAATGAAAGAAATTCAAAATGAACTATGAAAATCAACAGAATGTAACTGTGACAAGGTAAAGAACAACAAAACACTACTGAAATATTCCAACTCTTGCATTTTACGACAGAAATTCAAAATGAACTTTGAAAAATCATGAGAATGTAGCTGTGACAAGGTAAACCACGACAAGACACTACTGAAATATTCCAATTCTTGTATTTCACGAAAGAAATTCAAAATGAACTTTGAAAAATTAAGAGAATGTAAGTGTGACAAGGTAAAGCACAACAAAACACTACTGAAATATTCCAACTCTTGCATTTCAATGAAAGAAATTCAAAATGAACTATGAAAATCAACAGAATGTAACTGTGACAAGGTAAAGCACAACAAAACACTACTGAAATATTCCAACTCTTGCATTTCACGACAGAAATTCAAAATGAACTTCGAAAAATCAAGAGAATGTAACTGTGACAAGGTAAAGCACAACAAGTCACTACTGAAATATTCCAACTCTTTCATTTCACGACAGAAATTCAAAATGAACTTTGAAAAATCATGAGAATGTAGCTGTGACAAGGTAAACCACAACAAGACACTACTGAAATATTCCAATTCTCGCATTTCACGAAAGAAATTCAAAATGAACTTTGAAAAATTAAGAGAATGTAACTGTGACAAGGTAAAGCACAACAAAACACTACTGAAATATTCCAACTCTTGCATTTCAATGAAAGAAATTCAAAATGAACTATGAAAATCAACAGAATGTAACTGTGACAAGGTAAAGAACAACAAAACACTACTGAAATATTCCAATCTTGCATTTACGACAGAAATTCAAAATGAACTTTGAAAAATCATGAGAATGTAGCTGTGACAAGGTAAACCACGACAAGACACTACTGAAATATTCCAATTCTTGTATTTCACGAAAGAAATTCAAAATGAACTTTGAAAAATTAAGAGAATGTAAGTGTGACAAGGTAAAGCACAACAAAACACTACTGAAATATTCCAAATCTTGCATTTCAATGAAAGAAATTCAAAATGAACTATGAAAATCAACAGAATGTAACTGTGACAAGGTAAAGCACAACAAAACACTACTGAAATATTCCAACTCTTGCATTTCACGACAGAAATTCAAAATGAACTTCGAAAAATCAAGAGAATGTAACTGTGACAAGGTAAAGCACAACAAGTCACTACTGAAATATTCCAACTCTTGCATTTCACGACAGAAATTCAAAATGAACTTTGAAAAATCATGAGAATGTAGCTGTGACAAGGTAAACCACGACAAGACACTACTGAAATATTCCAATTCTCGCATTTCACGAAAGAAATTCAAAATGAACTTTGAAAAATTAAGAGAATGTAACTGTGACAAGGTAAAGCACAACAAAACACTACTGAAATATTCCAACTCTTGCATTTCAATGAAAGAAATTCAAAATGAACTATGAAAATCAACAGAATGTAACTGTGACAAGGTAAAGCATAACAAAACACTACTGAAATATTCCAACTCTTGCATTTCACGACAGAAGTTCAAAATGAACTTCGAAAAATCAAGAGAATGTAACTGTGACAAGGTAAAGCACAACAAGTCACTACTGAAATATTCCAACTCTTGCATTTCACGACAGAAATTCAAAATGAACTTTGAAAAACCATGAGAATGTAGCTATGACAAGGTAAACCACGACATGACACTGCTGAAATATTCCAATTCTTGCATTTCACGAAAGAAATTCAAACTGAACTTTGAAAAATTAAGAGGATGTAACTGTGACAAGGTAAAGCACAAGAAAACACTACTCAAATATTCCAACTCTTGCATTTCAATGAAAGAAATTCAAAATGAACTATGAAAATAAAAGAATGTAACTGTGACAAGGTAAAGCACAACAAAACACTACTGAAATATTCCAACTCTTGCATTTTACGACAGAAATTCAAAATGAACTTCGAAAAATCAAGAGAATGTAACTGTGACAAAGTAAAGCACAGCAAGTCACTACTGAAATATTCCAACTCTTGCATTTTACGACAGAAATTCAAAATGAAATTTGAAAAATCATGAGAATGTAGCTGTGATAAGGTAAACAACGACCAGACACTACTGAAATATTCCAATTCTTGCATTTCACGAAAGAAATTCAAAATGAACTTTGAAAAATTAAGAGAATGTAACTGTGACAAGGTAAAGCACAACAAAACACTACTAAATATTCCAACTCTTGCATTTCAATGAAAGAAACTCAAAATGAACTATGAAAATCAACAGAATGTAACTGTGACAAGGTAAAGCACAACAAAACACTACTGAAATATTCCAACTCTTGCATTTCACGACAGAAATTCAAAATGAACTTCGAAAAATCAAGAGAATGTAACTGTGACAAGGTAAAGCACAACAAGTCACTACTGAAATATTCCAACTCTTGCATTTCACGACAGAAATTCAAAATGAACTTTGAAAAATCATGAGAATGTAGCTATGACAAGGTAAACCACGACATGACACTGCTGAAATATTCCAATTCTTGCATTTCACGAAAGAAATTCAAAACGAACTTTGAAAAATTAAGAGAATGTAAGTTTGACAAGGTAAAGCACAACAAAACACTACTGAAATATTCCAACTCTTGCATTTCAATGAAAGAAATTCAAAATGAACTATGAAAATAAACAGAATGTAACTGTGACAAGGTAAAGCACAACAAAACACTACTGAAATATTCCAACTCTTGCATTTTACGACAGAAATTCAAAATGAACTTCGAAAAATCAAGAGAATGTAACTGTGACAAGTTAAAGCACAACAAGTCACTACTGAAATATTCCAACTCTTAAATTTCAATGAAAGAAATCCAAAATGAACTTTGAAAAATCATGAGAATGTAGCTGTGACAAGATAAACCACGACAAGACACTACTGAAATATTCCAATTCTTGCATTTCACGAAAGAAATTCAAAATGAACTTTGAAAAATTAAGAGAATGTAAGTGTGACAAGGTAAAGCACAACAAAGCACTACTGAAATATTCCAACTCTTGCATTTCAATGAAAGAAATTCAAAATGAACTATGAAAATCAACAGAATGTAACTGTGACAAGGTAAAGCACAACAAAACACTACTGAAACATACCAACTCTTGCATTTGAATGAAAGAAATTCAAAATGAACTATGAAAATCAACAGAATGTAACTGTGACAAGGTAAAGCACAACAAAACACTACTGAAATATACCAACTCTTGCATTTTACGACAGAAATTCAAAATGAACTTCGAAAAATCAAGAGAATGTAACTGTGACAAGTTAAAGCACAACAAGTCACTACCGAAATATTCCAACTCTTGCATTTCAACAAAAGAAATCCAAAATGAACTTTGAAAAATCATGAGAATGTAGCTGTGACAAGGTAAACCACGACAAGACACTACTGAAATATTCCAATTCTTGCATTTCACGAAAGAAATTCAAAATGAACTTCGAAAAATCAAGAGAATGTAACTGTGACAAGGTAAAGCACAACAAAACACTACTGAAATATTCCAACTCTTGCATTTCAATGAAAGAAATTCAAAATGAACTATGAAAATCAACAGAATGTAACTGTGACAAGGTAAAGCACAACAAAACACTACTGAAATATTCTAACTCTAGCATTTCACGACAGAAATACAAAATGAACTTCGAAAAATCAAGAGAACATAGTTTTGGTTCCAAAATGAGTCATTTTCCACAAAAAATAACTCTTAATGGATCTTCTTACGTGTGAACTCCAATTTTTTCCAAAAAAATTATAAGAAATATGATCAAAACACATTTCTCTGATTATAATGTATATCTTCAGTCAGAAAAGCGTAGTTTTGGTTCAAAAATGAACCATTTCCATAAAAATAGCTCTTAATAGAACTTTTTAAGTGTGAACTCCTATTTTTCAGACGAAAATATAGAAAATACTATCAAAACACATTTCTCTGATTATAATGTGTATCTTCAGTCAGAAAAGCATAGTTTCGATTCAAAAATGAGCCATTTCCATAGCAATAGCTCTTAATAGAATTGTTTAAGTATGAACTCCAATTTTTTCCAACGAGACTATAGAAAATAGTATCAAAACACATTTCTCTGATTATAATGTATATCTTCAGTCAGAAAAGCGTAGTTTTGGTTCAAAAATGAACCATTTCCATAAAAATAGCTCTTGATAGAACTTTTTAAGTGTGAACTCCTATTTTTCAGACGAAATATAGAAAATACTATCAAAACACACTTCTCTGTTTCAGTTGTGTACATTTTCACTTTTTCTGGTTCAAATGTGTATCTTCAGTCAGAAAAGCGTAGTTTCGATTCAAAAATGAGCCATTTCCATAGCAATAGCTCTTAATAGAACTGTTTAAGTATGAACTCCAATTTTTTCCAGCGAGACTATAGAAAATACTATCAATACACAATTCTCTGCTTATAATGTATATCTTCAGTCAGAAAAGCGTAGTTTTTGTTCAAAAATGAACCATTTCCATAAAAATAGCTCTTAATAGAACTGTTTAAGTATGAACTCCAATTTTTTCCAACGAAAATATAGAAAATACTATCCAAACACATTTTTCTGACTATAATGTATATCTTCAGTCAGAAAAGCGTAGTTTTGGTTCAAAAATGAACCATTTCCACAGCAATAGCTCTTAATAGAACTGTTTAAGTATGAACTCCAATTTTTTCCAACGAGACTATAGAAAATACTGTCAAAACACATTTCTCTGATTATAATGTATATCTTCAGTCAGAAAAGCGTAGTTTTGGTTCAAAAATGAACCATTTCCATAAAAATAGCTCTTAGTAGAACTTTTTAAGCGTGAACTCCTATTTTTCAGACGAAATTATAGAAAATATCGTCAAAACACACTTCTCTGTTTCAGTTGTGTACATTTTCACATTTTCTGATTCAAATGTGTATCTTCAGTCAGAAAAGCATTAGTTTTGATTCAAAAATGAGCCATTTCCATAGCAATAGCTCTTAATAGAACTGTTTAAGTATGAACTCCAATTTTTTCCAACGAGACTATAGAAAATATTATCAAAACACATTTCTCTGATTATAATGTATATCTTCAGTCAGAAAAGCGTAGTTTTGGTTCAAAAATGAACCATTTCCATAAAAATAGCTCTTAATAGAACTTTTTAAGTGTGAACTCCTATTTTTCAGACGAAATTATAGAAAATACGGTCAAAACACACTTCTCTGTTTCAGTTGTGTACATTTTCACATTTTCTGATTCAAATATGTATCTTCAGTCAGACAAGCGTAGTTTCGATTCAAAAGAAATCCTCGCTTTTTGAATGGCCAAAGCGTTCAGAATTACACAAATCCTTGTCTTAATCATCAACCTTTTGTTTTCATAAGTCAGATAAGACACGTTTAAACTCTGACTTCAAAAGGGACTCTCTGTAATTATAAACACATGTGGTTTTTAGACTGGAAAATAGATTTTCTGATAATTGGGAAAAAGGGGCATTTTTTTTAACGAAATAGCTAAAAGTAAGGAATTATGGTCGTAACAAAGCAGTGGATGAGAGAGTTTTTGTTTTACATAATAGAAAAAAGCATACTTAGCGTTTTCTATCGAGTACACATCATATTTTAGGGCTTGTTTTGTTGGAGGGGGGAGGGGGCTAAGTCCCCCTGAAATTTGAATTTACTGGCGAAAATAATGAAAATTAAATTGTAGTGCATGAACATTTTATACAGTTTTTCAAGGACGAATAAAAAACGGATGTTGAGTTACATAATTTCGTGCGTGCCCCCAAAACATGTTTGACTACTTTATATCATACCAGTTTCTTTTTTTTTAAGAATGAACACGTGAACTCGTGACGTGCATTCATTGTGCAATTGACAACAAAAACAGAAAAAAACCTGTTTGCTTTAAATTATATTATTACGACCAAACTCTCAAAAACATGCTTGACCACATTATACACTGCCAAATAACTAGTCTGGTAATCTGTCTTGGAAAGCTGCCAGGGAACGTAAAGGACCGGAATCCAGACGAGGCACCCTACTACCCTAAAGTGTCCTGCGTTTATTGATTTGCCTTTTATTTTCTACGTATTACTCATTAACTTTTGGTTTCAAACACCAATCGCGGCAATTAAAAACAACAACAACAAGATATGCAAAATGGTAGCCTGGGGTTTTATACACGCATTAGGGGGGGGGGGTCTTTCTGTTGTGCAGGTAAACTGGAAGCAGCACTTGCAGTTAAATAAATAGGAATTTCCTCAAGGTAAAGAAGTATGAATTGTTATTATTGTTTACTTTTTAGGCACCTTTAAAAAAGTTGGAGGGAAGATTTTAATAAGATTACGTAAAAATATATTTTTCAAATTATACAGGTAACGAATGTCCCATCCCCCCTTTAAGTACCGCTCTTGATAGTGAATTTAAGGCACTCTGCCTTGAAAAGAGACTTTCCTATCAAAAGTTACGTTTTTAAAAGAGTTGGACGTTACGAAACTTTTGGTTTGGTCGGAATCAGTGTTGCCAGGTTGGGCTATTTCCCGCCAATTCGGCTATAAAATTTTCAGCTTCGCGGGACAAGTTACTAAAAACCCGCGAGGCGGGTTTTCGGGCTATAATGGTTTGAATCTCGCTACTTTTGGGCTAGAAATTGAATTCGCTTGAAACCCCCAAAAAATCATGTTTGAAAATTTTACCTATTTGGTCATTTACCTTCTTGGTAGATTTGAACCACAGTATAAATATAATGTGTCTTGACTGTGGTTATCCCCTTCTCATTTGTGGGTACCCCACCCCATATCTTCATCACCATTCCTTGGAAATATAAGTATGCAGAACGTCTACTCTACCGTCCCAACCCAATAAACATAAGATATACAAATAATATATTGACACCTTTTTTCTGAGCATCCGCTTCCGGCTTCTGAATGCTAGACGTAAGAAATCAGAGTGAAAAATTATCGAAAAAATGTAATGAAACTTCGCATTCTGAATGTTTCGGAATCACAGCGAAATTAGCGAAGTAGATAGGGTGAATTAGGGTGGTGGTGTCCGGGGAAAATAAGAAATGTTTAAAGTAATGATAAATGATAATGAAGAACAAGTATATACAGTCATAATACTTCCGTCAGCAACAGTTACAACAAGTCAAAAACAAAAGTAAAGAGCAAAGAAACATATGCTTCAAAGATAAACTGCAGGAAGAATTAAAACTACTCAAAAATAAAAGGGAATATCAAAGAAATGTGCGGCTGAAAGATATGCCGCACGGTTAAAGGATAAACGGCAATGAGAATAACCTGCAAATACGAAATAGTGAGCATCAGAAAGTGTAAACAATAGTAATTTCATGTACGGAATAATTTCTGTTTGTTTTAAGTTTTAATGTCGCTCCTTACTTTCAGTTAAAAAAAAACTCGTTTTGTTAATTTAATTTCTGAACGTTTTGAATTAATGCAGCTTTGATTTTGGGTTACCGTAGATGAATAATTAAAACAAAATTTGCATATTAATTTTACTTTTTGGCTAAATGGCTTTCTCGAAATTTTGTTCTGGCGTAACACATGAATTAACTTACGTAACGAACTTCTATATTTGTATGTTTGCATTACGTATATTAGGTAGTTCACCCCTTCGTCAATGCGTAGCTCTTTACTCTAAATTCGAATTTTGTTCGAACCGCTAAGCCTAAATTACAAAGGCTGGTTAATTAGAATAGATAGCTCTTTTGAAAGTACTAAAAAAAATTAAGCGTAAAGAGTGAGGAATTGACTAGGGGTTGAACCCCCTCATATACGTAATAATTTCTGTTCGTGTTAAGTTTTAATGTTGCTCCTTACTTTCAGTTGAAAAAACTTGTTTTTTTATCTAATTTCTGACCATTTTTACAATGTTGCTGGGAAATCCGGCGCCTCCTTCATAGAAATGTACCTTCCCCAAGGAAATATACTCCCCCGTAACCTCCTTCTCTGACTCCCCCGCCAGAAAAAACACCTCCTGGAAACGTGTGTATACTTCCCAATAACCAAAGATATGCCGCAGCGAGAACAAGGGAATATGCGGTCAAAGGATAAGCGGCAATGAAAATTACCTGCAAATGCGAGATACGGAATAATTTCTGTTCGTTTTATGTTTTAATGTTGCTCCCTACTTTCAGTTAAAAAAATTCGTTTTTTTAATTTAACTTTTGAACGTTTTTGAAATAATGCAGCTTTGATTTTGGGTCACCGTAGATGAATAATTAAAGCAAAATTTGCATATTAATTTTACTTTTTTTGGCTAAATGGCTTTCTCGAAATTTTGTTCTGACGTAACTTATGAATTAACATACGTAACGAACTTCTATATTTGTATGTTTTTTATTTCGTATATTAAGTAGTTCGCCCCCTCGTCAATACCTCGCTCTTTACTCTAAAGTTCGAACTTTGTTTGAATCACTAAGACTGAATCACAAAGGCTGGTTAACTAGAATAGATAGCTCTTTTGCAAGTGCTAAAAAAAACTTTTGCGTAAAGAGTGTGGTATTGACTAGGGGGTGAACCCCCTCATGTACGTAATAATTTCTGTTTGTGTTAAGTTTTAATGTTGCTCCTTACTTTCAGTTGAAAAAACTTGTTTTTTATTTAATTTCTGATCGTTTTTTAAATATTTTTGGGAAATCCGGCGCCCCCTTCATAGAAATGTCCTTTCCCCAAGGAAATATCCTCCCCCGTAATCTCCTTCTCTGAATCCCCCCACCATAAAAATCCCTCCTGAAAACGTCTGTATACTTCCCAATAACCAATACAATATGTAAACAATGGGCTAAGCTCATTACTTGCAGCCCTTCCCCTGGGAACTGTGGGGGATTAAGTCATCCTGACTTAATCCCCCAATTAATTAATTATTAGATTGTCGAATATGCTGAACAAAATGGTTATCTCAAAACTTTTATTGGGTGACGGGAAAAAAAGAGTGTGGGAGGGGGCCAGGTTGCCCTCCAAAATTTTTTGGTCAATTAAAAAGGGCACTAGAAATTTTAACTTCCGATCGAATGAGCCCTCTCACGATACACTTGGACTACTGGATTGATACGATCATCCCTGGGAGAAAAAAAAACAACAGACATACAGATAAAGACGCATCAGTGACGTTTCTTCTAGCAAAAATACAAAATTCCACATTTTTGCAGATAGAAGCTTGAAACTTCTATAATAGGGTTCTCTGATATGCCGAATCTGATGGTTTGATATTTATTAAAGTTCTTTGACTTTTAGGGGTTGTTTCCCCCTTTCTTCGAAAATACGGAAAATTTTCTCAGGCATACAAATGTGTAAGTAACGTTTGATGGCTAAGACTATACTTGATGAAACTTATATATTTGAAATTAACATAAAAATCTGATTCTTTGATATGCCTATTGGTATCAAAATTCCGTTTTTAAGAGTTTTGGTTACTATTAAGCCGGGTCACTTCGTATTTACAGTTCGTTACCACAAACTGTTTGATCGTGGTATGCATGCAATAAACCGTGTGAGTAAAGAAAAATTTGCCTTTTTGGTTTTATATATTTTTTGTTTTAAGTGAAGCACTTGTCAATTTTAGGACGGCATACGTGGAGGGTTTGTTATTTTTGTTCGTGCACAGAGCTCTTTTTTGCTTTTGACCTATACTTATGTGTAGGTTAACTGATATACCGATTGTATTTCTTACTTGTTTTACCCTTAACAGCGCTATAATAGGGTTATAATGGCGTTCGCTATTTTTGGGTGACTTTGGGCTATTTTTGGGCTAGTGATTGCTCCTGTTTGGGCTATACGTTATGCCAAAAATCTGAAAACGCTGGTGGTAATCCTGAAGCCTTGTCAACAGGGTTGCCACCGTCAGTAGGATTTGACTCGACCTAGTAAAAAAAATAATCTAGTAAATTTAGAGGATCTAGTAAATTTCCCGAAATCTAGTTAAAACTAGTAAAAAGTCATGACTCATAGTAAACAAAACTTTTTTTTTTATTTTCCATGAATTCAGGGAAAAAAAATTATCGTAAACATATGACAATTTACAATTTTTGCTTGTCTGTTTTACCATTTACAATTTTGCTTGTCTGTCTCAGAGACAGACAAGCAGTTACCTATTTTCGTAAACAAACACTTCACTTCCGGCGTCTAAAGGTCGACAAAATCAGCTTTCTGTGTATCAAATCTTACCAACTAAAAATGAAGCTATAATGACACTTGGATTTGTGATGATTGAGAATCTATTGGAATCAAAACAAAAGCCAACCACCCAAGGTGATTAGGTGAATCTCCTCAGTTTGAAAATTTTTATTGAGTAAAAAGGAGCCTGCTGAGAGAAATTAAAAGTAAGTAGAAATGTAACATTATATATATATATATATATATATATATATATATATATATATATATATATATATATATATATATATAATATATATATATATATATATATATATATATATATATATATAATATATATATATATATATATATATATATATATATATATATATATATATATATATATATCATACTATGAAAACGAAAGAAAAAGGATAGGAGAAGAAAAGAAGAAAAAAGGAAAAAAAAAATTTTGAGCAAGAAGTAAAAACAGATGCGATCTAGTAAATTTTTCCTCTCCGATTTAGTAAATTCTTCCAGATCAGGGTGGCAACCCTGCTTGTGAATTGTCTACCCTAAATCTAATGCTTGATATTTTACAGAATGGAGCAGGACATTATTGATTGCTTTCAAGAGTTCAAGTAGGTTATATATAGTCTGGAAAATATGTATATTAAAATGCGTGTCACACAGGCTAAATGTTTTATCCCTAGAGCCAGGGTCAATATCTCTTTTCTGATATCCTTGCTTCTGTTAGGCTATAAAAATAAGCCTTAGACATGATCTAGGCCTAATTCAGTTTAATGTCTGTGGCGATCTTGGTCCAAGATTCATGAACTAAAAGACTGTTTTTTTTTGCATGTGGTGTCAATGGGGAAGGGGGATATGTGTCCCCTAGACATTAAAAATAATCTTGTCAAATTCCCTTTTAGGGGCTTTTTGCCAGGCTATCTTGGAAAGTAGTTGAGTCAGGTGAATAAAAGTCCCATGAATATATCCAGAGCCTTAATGATCTCTTGGGAAGATATTTTGAAGCATCCATCTCCATTAATCTGTGCAAAGTAAAACCTTGCTAAATAAATCTTTTGCTGAAATGAGGGATAAGAAATGTGTTTTGAGCCTCAGAACTTTGCCCAATCCCAATTTATAAGGTTTAAAGATCTGCAAATTTATTTCTTAAATTTAGGTGAAAAAAACTTGCTGTTGCCTGGCTTGGATGAGCAATGTTTGACTATTAAAGCCATTGGTTCTTTATACTCTAAGCAACAAATATTGTCATTTACCTTTATATAGAAAGTACTATAAAGTTAAACAAAAGACAATAGGCTATTGTGTTTCCTCTAAACATGGAGAATGATATAAAGTCTTCTGTATTACTTTTTAAACATCAAATTATTATAGAGAAGAATGAATAAAGTTATACAGAAGACTTTTTGGTTTTCTTATTTCATATATGATCCACTAAAATGTCATACAGAAAAAATTATATCAGCCTACCCTACTGATACATAGAGAAAACAACAAAAAGTCATACAGATGGCTTTTTGTAGCCTAGGCCTACATGATTTCATATATAGAGCAGTCTAAATAAAGTCATACAGATGACTTTTTAATATATCATTCTACTATGAAGCATTATGAATAAAGTCATACAGATGACTTTTTCTGTCTCCTGCTATTATACAGCAAACATAAATAAAGTCATACAGATGGTTTTTTATAGTTCATACTGTTATAGAGCAAACATGAATGATGTCCTACATATGACTTTTTATGCCTTTCTTTTATAGAGCAAACTTCAATAAAGTCATACAGATGACCTGCTAGTACATAGAGAAAACAACAAAAAGTTATACAAATGGCTTTTTATAGCATAGGCCTACATGATTTCATTTATAGAGTAGCCTAAATTAAGCCATACAGATGACTTTTTAATATATCATTCTACTATAAAGCATTACAAATAAAGTCATACAGATGACTTTTTATGTCTCCTGCTATTATAGAGCAAACAGAAATAAAGTCATACAGATGACTTTTTAATATATCATTCTACTATAAAGCATTATGAATAAAGTCATACAGATGACTTTTTAATATATCATTCTACTATAAAGCATTATGAATAAAGTCATACAGATGACTCTTTAATATATCATTCTACTATAAAGCATTATGAATAAAGTCATACAGATGACTTTTTAATATATCATTCTACTATAAAGCATTATGAATAAAGTCATACAGATGACTTTTTATGTCTCCTGCTATTATAGAGCAAACAGAAATAAAGTCATACAGATGACTTTTTAATATATCATTCTACTATAAAGCATTATGAATAAAGTCATACAGATGACTTTTTATACCTCCTGCCATTATAGAGCAAACATAAATAAAGTCTTATAGATGACTTTTTGTACCTCATATTAGGGACATCCACCATATGGCTAATATGGGAGTAAAGTTCATTTGTGATGCAAATGGGTGTCATATTTAGATTGAGGATGCAATTCTAGGTATATATTTGCACATTAGGGGGGTGGGGGTATATATTCTGTGAATATATAGGTCCTAAGAAATTCATGAATTTCTTAGAAAAACTGGAAAAACAAGGAAAGACGTGAAGATAAAGGCTCTCCCCCTGCAAAATGTGTTAAATAGGATTATTCTGCATATTATGGACTAAAAATTGTTTTCTGAATATGTTTCTTATGTCCAGCTGGACTCCTAGGCTTAAAATTCTGGTTGGCCAGTTGGCTAATTTAAAGATTTGTATATATATATACACTGTCAAATTAGCCATCTGGTGGTATCCCCTCATATTAGTATAGAGCAAACATGAATAAATTCTTACAAATGACTTTTTGTTGTTTTCTCTATGTATCAGTGGAGTAATATAATTTCTTCTGTATGACATTTTAATGGATCATATATTAAATAAGAAAACCAAAATGTCTTTTGTATAACTTTATTTTTACTTCTTAACAATAATTTGATGTTTAAAAAGTCATACAGAAGACTTTATATCATTCCTCTATAAATAGAAATATATAATTACAAACATACAAGGTATAAAAAGTCATTTGTAAAGCATAGCATATATTAAATATGTAACCTAACCTAGGTACCTTTTTCTCCCCCTAAACCCCCAAAACCACAATTTAAATATTGTCAACACATTGGAAACCATGCTAAGCATTAATTAACATAAAAATACCAAGTTATTGGTAGGACTTGTTCATATTTGCTATATAATGTTCATACCTCATTAAAGTATATTGAAGTTAATGACCCAATTTCTTCAATTATAATTGAATCCTTAGTAGTTGATGTGAAATTACCTGGGTCCTCAATTGCTTTTAGGGTTGTAGCCATTTATTGTAGTCCTAGTGTTTGTGAATTGTCTTCATTTAATAATAGAAAAATATTGCAGTATTTATCCACTGTCTCTTTATCTAGTTCTAAATTTCTAGTAGTTGGTGACTTTAACCTACCTTCTATTGATTGGACATCAGGTACAACACAACTTTCTGATGAGTCATTTGAAAATCGTTTCCTAGAAACTTTACAAGAACATTATTTGTATCAGCACATTCAAAACCCTACTCATTTGCACGCTAATTCAACCCCTTCAGTTTTAGACCTTGTAATTACAAAATCACCAGATGATGTTGCTAGTGTTGAGTTTTTGCCACCACTAGGAAAAAGTGATCACTTGGTATTGGTGATATCACTAAATTGTGTGGTAGGTCGTTATGATATTCCAAATCATTCTCCCAAATATGATTATGATAGAGGAAATTACATTGCATTTTCAGATTATATTTCATCTCTTTCTATACAAGAGGAGTTACAACAATGTAATGCTACTGTTGATGCATCTTTTGATTTTATTAAGCAGGCCCTTATAGAAGGTAAGGATCAATATGTACCAATATATACTAGTAGACAGTTTTTCAAAAATAGACAGATCCTTCCTTGGTATAATGTACAAATGCTAAAAGAAAAAGGGGATAGGTGGCGTGATCATTTAAGATTTAAAACCTTAGATTCTTGGTTAAATTATAAAAGAGCTAGAAATAGAGCAACTAAATTCCTTCATTTATATCGTCAAGAGGTGGAGACAAATGTTATAGCATCAGTCCAAAGTTGCCCAAAAAGATTTTGGAGATATGTGAGAAGGAATCAAGTTTCACAATCCCCATCATCCACTTCCTTTATAGATCCCAAAACTTTTTTACATATAGATGATGATTTTGTAAAATCACAACTCTTCAATAAGGTATTTGGTTCAGTTTTTACTCAAACACACACCAAAACACACACTCAGTTTATTCCTCCAGATTTAACAAAAGAATTTGTTGATTCAGAGTTTACAGTCCAACAGGTTTATCTGACACTCTGAAATCTTGATCCAGGAAAGGCACCAGATATTGATGGATTTTCCAATGTGATGTTATGTGAACTTGCATCAGTGCTTGCTGGGCCACTCACATATCTTTTTAATCTTTGTCTCTCATCTGGTAAATGTCCTTCAGCTTGGAAAAGGACTATCATTAGGCTGTTGTACAAGAATGTTTCAAAGTCCCATTTCAATAATTACAGACCAATTTCAAATACATCAATCTTTTCCTGTATAATGGAGAAAATTGTGGTGAGTAGAATCCAAGCACATTTTGAGGAAAACAACTTATGGCATTCTGCTCAGCATGGTTTCCGTAAACGACGATCTTGTAACACGCAACTTCTTGAGGTGATTTGTGATTTTCAATCAATGGCTGATAATGGTATTTTGTTTGATTGTATTTATATTGACTTTTCCAAAGCATTCGAAAAAATTTCCATTCCACTTCTGATAAACAAATGTCAACTATATGGTATAGGCCCACAAACTAAAGCATGGATAACAGATTATCTTACAAATAGAACCCAAGAGGTTGCAGTAGGTGGTGCTTTGTCATCACCTATTTCTGTCATAAGTGGAGTTCCACAAGGCAGTTGTCTTGGGCCAGTACTCTTCTGCCTTTTTATCAATGATTTACCAGGCGTTGTTAGGAATTCGACCATAAAAATGTTTGCAGATGATGTAAAAATCTACAGGCCAGTCATGAGTGAACATGAGATTTCTTTACTTCAAGAAGATTTGGTTGCTCTTGGCCAGTGGTGTACTGCAAACTCTATGTTCATTAATGAAACCAAGTGCAATGCTGTGCACTATTTGCATAGACTCCCTCAGCATTACCATTACTTTGTTGTTGGTAAATTAATTTCAAGTGTAGAATATGTTCGTGACCTTGGGATTTGTTTTGATTCAAGTCTCAAATTTAATAAACATGTATCAGATATCACCCATAAGGCTAATTACCAATTATTACGTCTAAGGCGTACTTTTTCTAAGTTTAATCTTCATTCACTGATTTCACTTTATGTATCCACTGTACGTCCAGTACTTGAGTATTGCTCATCAGTATGGTATCCCCTTATCAAGAGAGATAGAGAGAGGGTTGAGAGAGTGCAACGTAGGACCACCAAACTCATACCATACCTGAGTCATCTACCTTACCACCAGAGAATGCAAAGACTACAGTTGCCTTCTCTCCAGTTCAGACAAGATAGAGCCAATGTAATAAATACATTTCGCATTGTTAGGAATATTGATAATATCACACCAACACAAAATTTACCCACCATGTTCACAGAAAAGATTAGGCCAAAACTCTTTGTCTAGCTGAGTGTGGAAGACTTGGAATTCACTTCCATCAGAAATAGTTGCAAGTACCACAGTCCAGTCTTTCAAAAGTAGTTTAGCCTCTACAGATTTCTATACTAGGTCCTATCACAATCCATTTTGAGATTATTTTTACTTTTGTATTACCTGATTTGTGACAGTGTGACAGTTATTTTGTAGGCTTACTTTTTCGTAGGTTTCAATTATTAACAGATATGTTTCAGTTAAGTTGGTATGTTATTGTATGTTTCAGTAATATTGTTTTTCCAATGTTTTTCAGTTACTGTATGTTTTTGTTATGTCATTGACATTGTTATAGACTTTTTTATAATGGTTTTGTGCGACAAGCTTGTTAAAGCTTACTGTATCTTGGTATTAATAAATAAATAAATAAATAATAGTACAAGGTATAAAATGTCATCTGCATTACTTTATTCATGTTTGCTCTATAATAGTGTAAGATATAAAAAGTCATCTGTATGACTTTATTCATGTTTTCTCAATAATAGTGAGATATATAAAAAGTCATCTGTATGGCTTTATTTCCGCTGGCTCTATAATAGCATGAGGTATAAAAAGTCATTTGTATGACTTTATTTATGTTTGCTCTATAAAAGAATGAGGCATAAAGTCATCTGTATGACTTTTTATCATTCTACATAATAGGAGAAAGCAAGATATTATCTTCTGTTTGACTTTATACTGCATTCTATATAAGAGTAAATGACAATTTTCTATTGCTCAGATATAAAGAAAATTTTTTCTATATTGTCATATGTAGGTAACCCCCTGGCTTAGCATTCCACTGTAACAAGAGGAATTGTTTTCTTTGTTCAAAAACCAAAGCTAATGAAAAAGAGCTTTAAAACTCAAAACTAAGATTAATTTTTTTGTACAGCAACTTTACCAATATTTTTGATAAAATTCTAGTTTAGCTACTTTTTGCTATCTTGGAAAAGGGGTTAAGTTGAGAAAATGAAACCTTCAGGGATGGGCCTGCAGACTAAAGTATGTAACAGGAGGGTATTTTGCAGTACCTACTGCCACCCCTTCTCTCTTTAGAGGACACTGATCTTTGATGACCTTCAGGGGTATTGTTTGGGGATGGCAAGGGGGGGCAGTTGCCCCCCAATAATGTGAAGAAAAAATATTATACATCCCATGCCCTTTGACTATCCAGATATGGACCCCTCTTGCCCCCCCCCCCAATAAAAAGGCTGGAGATTCTCCTCTGATGACCTTTAAGAATCTGTGTTATAAAAGTAAAGCCATGCAAAATAGATCTTCTGCTTAAATAAAGCACAAGAAAACTGTTTTCAGCTTCACAACTTTGCTCAATCCCAATTTATGCAGTTACAAAGATCTGCAAACACATTTCCTAAATTTAGGAAATTAACATTTATATGGCTTAAAATTCTTTCAAATAACAGGAATTGCATTTTATGAACTAAAACTAGAGAAAAGGGAACTAATAATTGAAAATTAAGGTAAATGTTGTTTTGTTAAAATTTCAATAGGTATGACCTGTCAAGCAGCCAGATTTCTAAGACTTGGAAATCAGAAGAGAGTTAACATAGAAACTTGGAAATACCTTCCCAGAGTATGTTTTTGGCCCTGGATTCATTACTATAAGTTTCATTTTCCTAACCAAACCCTTTTCCAAGATAGCAAAAAAGTAGCTGAACTAGAATTTTACCATATGTTTTTCAGTATAAAAAAGATATATAAAAAGTCATCTGTATGGCTTTATTTTTGCTGGCTCTATAATAGCATGAGGTATAAAAAGTCATTTGTATGACTTTATTTATGTTTGCTCTATGAAAGAATGAGGCATAAAGTCATCTGTATGACTTTTTATCATTCTACATAATAGGAGAAAGCAAGATATTATCTTCTGTTTGACTTTATACTGCATTCTATATAAGAGTAAATGACAATTTTCTATTGCTCAGACATAAAGAAAATTTTTTCTATATTGTCATATGTAGGTAACCCCCTGGCTTAGAATTCCACTGTAACAAGAGGAATTGTTTTCTTTGTTCAAAAACCAAAGCTAATGAAAAAGAGCTTTAAAACTCAAAACTAAGATTAATTTTTTTGTACAGCAACTTTACCAATATTTTTGATAAAATTCTAGTTTAGCTACTTTTTGCTATCTTGGAAAAGGGGTTAAGATAAGAAAATGAAACCTTCAGGGATGGGCCTGCAGACTAAAGTATGTAACAGGAGGGTATTTTGCAGTACCTACTGCCACCCCTTCTCTCTCTAGAGGACACTGATCTTTGATGACCTTCAGGGGTATTGTTTGGGGATGGCAAGGGGGGGCAGTTGCCCCCCAATAATGTGAAGAAAAAATATTATACATCCCATGCACTTTGACTATCCAGATATGGACCCCTCTTGCCCCCCCCCCCCAATACAAAGGCTGGAGATTCTCCTCTGATGACCTTCAAGAATCTGTGTTATAAAAGTAAAACCGTGCAAAATAGATCTTCTGCTTAAATAAGTGCAAGAAAACTGTTTTCAGCTTCATAACTTTGCTCAATCCCAATTTATGCAGTTACAAAGATCTGTGAACACATTTCCTAAATTTAGGAAATTAACATTCATATGGCTTAAAATTCTTTCAAATAACAGGAATTGCATTTTATGAACAAAAACTAGAGAAAAGGGAAATAATAATTGAAAATTAATGTAAATGTTGTTTTGTTAAAATTTCAATAGGTATGACCTGTCAAGCAGCCAGATTGCTAAGACTTGGAAATCAGAAGAGAGTTAACATAGAAACTTGGAAATACCTTCCCAGAGTATGTTTTTGGCCCTGGATTCATTACTATAAGTTTCATTTTCCTAACCAAACCCTTTTCCAAGATAGCAAAAAGTAGCTGAACTAGAATTTTACCATATGTTTTTCAGTATTTTCATTTAAAAAAAACCTTTTTTGTGTTTTTTTGAAAAAATTGAGAGAAACATTAAAATTGGCCCTCATAGAAAATTAGTTTTGTCCTCCCCCTTAATTATTGTGAATTGGTGCAATTGTCTGTTCAGTTTTCTAATCACAGAGCTGTTCTTAGTGCAGTGGGGGGGGGGGGCATCCAGGTTGGCTGCCCCAGATATAGCCAATGGGGGGTGCCCCCAGTACACCATTTTCTTTTTTATGTTGAATGAGGAGAGAGGTTCTGCAGGCTGATTGATTTTTCCCTTGGCACCCCCAACCCTAGGAATGGCTCTGTTTATTCAAGCTCTGTCTAATTGAATAGGCATCACCAAACTGCTTTGATCAGATAGCAAGGAAATGACATGTCAAATCCATTAAAATTGTGAAGTCAAAGTGAAAGTACAAAGACACCAATGTTATCACTAGCATCTTGACTCTTCTGGAGGAAATGCTATCTAACAAAAAGAGTGATATTACAGTACTAGATTTCTTGCTTTATTGTTTGTGGTAATGTTTATAGTTGTGTTTGTGACAAAGAAGAACTCCCCTCCCCCCTTATGGTGCCAGATATAGTCCTGGGTTGTATACTAAACTATAGATAGCCTAGACCTAATCCTTGTAATATAATTTTTCATATATAATATGCAGCATATATCAGTTAATTACATTTTTATCTTTTTTTTCCATTTTCAATCATATTTTCAAACCATTTTTAATAATAAAATTTCATTTAATTGCATCAGAATCTACTTTATCAGATTTGTCAAATGATGTTATTTGCAGTTACATTGCTATTTATATTTATAATCAATTGAGAAATCGCAGGGACTCTTTTTGCTACCTTTTTCATGCTAAGCCACTTTTGTAGAGAAATAGTCATTTTTCACAAGCTCTCAAAGCAAGAGCCCAGATATATCTGACTGACATGGTATGTTGTTTGCTTGTAACAATTAAATTTTAAATAGCAAAAAACCCTGGTCTCTGGAGTCCTTTTTGTGTTTTCTGTTTAATTTTGGCCTGTCTTACAGTATTTAAAGGCAAGTTAAAGAACAAATATTTCATTTATTTAACTGGCTTAGGTTTCTATTGAGGGGGACCAATCAAAGTTTAAGAGTTGAGGTTGTTTGTGTCTCCAGAAATTATATTTCATTGTCAGCCTAGATTTGACATTCAGCATGTACAACTAGTTGCTTTGGTTACTCATAAACTATTGGTTACTCATAAACTATAAAGCAGTATGAGCCTTGGGTTTTGGAGGTACCATTTTCCCCCTTCAGAATTGGTTATGAGGTCTGTCAAGTAATCATATATTATCTGATATTTCTTTATGATTTGTTGTAATGTTGATGACTATTGTGTGCAGACACTTTTCCTTTAATTTAATTTTTGGGATTTCAAAATACACCATCAATGAATATCACTCAAAGAATACGCTTCTAAAAGGTTGTATAATTATAAAATTTACTTGGTTTTCCCATGCATGATGAATATTAGCACTTTAACCTTGAAATTGCTTGCAAGCAATGCTACTATACAATCTGAAGGGTGAAGTCCATTAAAACAAAAATTGAATTAAGAAAAGGGTTGATGAAAGTTGGATAGAATGAAGAAAGCAGGACATGCAAGGGAGGAACAGAAGGAAAAATATACAAATAATCAAAAGCTCACATCATAACCACACTACAATAATGACTTTATTGTTAGGGGGAAGTAACTTCCTCCAGAAATTTTTAAGTCCTTAATAATGTTAAATGACAGCTTAATTATCCTTAACTTGCACTTCAGAGCAAAATTAGGGTCCATACTGAACCTGGTGTACTTTGTGTTGAAGTTGGTAAATTTTCACCCACTTGGTAACAGGGACCACAAGTTAAGTAAAGCCTGTGATGATCATTCTCCAGTAGTCAAGGAGGCACACTTGTGCCTCTATAAAGAGGCGACCCACCACAATGTTAAGCGATTTCAGGTCCTAGAGGTCGCAGAGAGACGGCGGTAATTGCATTTTGTAGCCCAAGCTCAAACTAAGAAACTTGCAAAATTTCATCCTCCTCCGACTTTATCTTCATGGGGTAAACTGGGCCGGAAGTTTCGACCCTCCCACCACAGCCCCCCTTTAACGTTGTCCAATTGGGCTGAAATTTAGAGGTTAAGCTTTCCTAGGGCCCGGGAGCTTATCCTCGAAATTTCAGCTCAATCCGATCACTCCTTCCCTGTTTTCAAAAAACCAAATATAGCCACTTAAAATTCATCATTTCTTTTTTTTTCTTAGCCTCGCCTACAGGCCACAGTTGGCAACTGATCCGGGTGAATGAGGACTCATTCGAAGCAGAATTCGACCTGTTAGGGCCTTTTGATATTTTCAGACCGAAAAAATTATCCCCCGAATTTACATTTACGAAAAACCTCGTTTTCCTACAATAACCCATGTTAATTTTTCCCACCACAACCCCCCTTTAACGTTGTCCGATCTGGCTGAAATTTAGAGGATAAGCTTTCCCGGGGCCTGGGAGCTTATCCTCGAAATTTCAGCTCAATCTGATCACTCCTTCCCTGTTTTCCAAAAACCAAATATCAAGTTTCGTGGGAATTTGCTTGCGTCGAAAATAGCTTCCATTTACTAAAAAACAATTACAATTGTGTATGTTTAGTCCAGCGGTTGATACTCCAGACTGTCAGGCGGAAAACCCGGGTTCGATTCACCGACAGAGCAAATTTTTTATATACTGAATTTAAACTTTAAAAAGAAACTCAGTTTCTTTTTTAAATTATTTGAAAAAAATTACGTTTTCTAAAGAGTTAAAGAGGCTGAGTTACAAGGTCGACCCTTAAAACGTACAGGGATTAGGAGGCACAGTTGGGGGGCTGTTAAAGAGGCTGAGTCACAAGTTCGAACCTTAAAACGTACAGGGATTAGGAGGCACCCTGTACGACGTGATTTGAGTATTCAGGAATTAAAAGCCTTAACACAAGAATGTTCAAGAGCGGGGGGTTTGGGGGGCGGCAGCCCGACAACTTTAACTCCTGACACGATCAGCTAACAGTTAGTCAAGCAATAATAAGTAATAAACTGTACAAAAACGTGCAGAAATTATTTGAAAAAAACTACGTTTTCTAAAGAGTTAAAGAGGCTGAGTTACAAGGTCGAACCTTAAAACGTACAGGGATTAGGAGGCACAGTTGGGGGACTGCCGCCCCCCAAACCCCCCGCTTTCGCAGCCTTTAAATAAAAAAAAATTCTTTAAACTGAAAGTAAGGAGCGACATTAAATCTTGAAACGAACAGAAATTATTCCGTATATGAAAGGGGCTGTGCCCTCCTCAACGCCTCGCTCTTTACGCTAAAGTTATTATTGTTTAAAAAAAAGAGTTGTGAGAAAGTCAAACTTTAGCGTAAAGAGCGAGGCGTTGAGGAGGGCACAGCCCCTTTCATATACGGAATAATTTCTGTTCGTTTTAAGATTTAATGTCGCTCCTTACTTTCAGTTTAAAGAATTTTTTTTTATTTAAAGGCTGCGAAAGCGGGGGGTTTGGGGGGCGGCAGTCCCCCAACTGTGCCTCCTAATTCCTGTACGTTTTAAGGTTCGACCTTGTAACTCAGCCTCTTTAACTCTTTAGAAAACGTAGTTTTTTTCAAATAATTTAAAGATGACACCACTGCACAACAGCAATTTGAGATAGAGTATGTGAGATTGTTGAGTATGACAAGCAGCATCAACTTCCCAGTAAGATACTTTTATATGAGTTTGGCATCAGTGAGTAAGTGAATGGGATGTGGAGCCTCACTGAAATTTTCATGACTTGTGATTCCTTTTCTTTTCAAGTCTGGCTTAAAGGATGCAGCTGTGGCTGAAATAACTGTTTCAGCTTGAATACTGTTCCAGTTGTTGAGAGCACACTTGGGAAGAAATGTTGCCACTTTTGTTTATTAACAGGATGTTTTGACAGCTTATTTGTGTGGCCTCTTGTATGTTGCTGGCTTGAATCTTTGGTAAAGAGGGGTTATTTGGTTTTGCATTAAGTGATGTTTTTTTTTCCTATGTGTCTCTTTAAACTCAGCTATACTCATTGGGCAGAAGTAGTGTAAACTCATAGAAATAGAATTGCAATAAGATCTTTTATAGTCTCATGTGTTGTGTCTGCAAAATTTCAGAATTGTTTTTTTCAAAAGGCACATTTTTTCATTTTTAGTAAAACAGTCACAAGAAAAACTCCTTCCACCAATTTTTAATTTTTCCTTTTTTTTAACCAAAATTTGCAAGCCATTGTGCTTATCAACTCTTGATTGTATAGGAATAAAACAAGACTTATATATTATAATTCATTTCTGGTTGAGGCTAGACCCACTTTGTAATAAGCTCAAAATGCTGGAGTTAGAAGGAAGTCCCAGGACATAGGAGACCTAAGTCCACAGATGGAACTAGGTTTCCCTTAATTGTCTACAAGAATTGATGAGCATTGAAATAATCTAGTCAGCATTTTGAATACAACAGAAAATCTCAAATTTCTGGCAATGCCAAAACAAGTTGAAGCTAGTTTTTATTTTTCTAATGGGGCTATGCCAGTGAGTGTAGTTTTTTAGGCCATTTTAGATTCTAATGAATGAAAGAAAAAGAACAGGCGAAATGTCCTTCAACCATTGACTTGCAATTGTCGATGGCATAAAGATCTTTGTAGGACAGGATACTAATAATAAGGATTTTTTTACTTGCCATCAACAAAAGACTAACAGAAAAAAAAATAAAAAAGAAGAAATCACACCAAGAAAAAGAAACACTTATTATTATAGAAGAAAAGCATCCTCCATGTAGTGTTGGTTTTATCACTGACTTCTCATAAATTCTTGACCACTGTTTAATTGGGTTTGCAATACCAAACTTTTTGAGATGGGAATTTGGGTGCTGCTTATGAATAAACTGTTTAAATCAAGTCTAAAAAAGATACACTCTCATGGCTATGGTCCAAACAAGATATCTTTTAGTCAGTCAGCTAGTTATAAAAAGAACCATGTAAGGTGTTTGATTATAAAATCATTTTGTTATCATTTATTGTTAGACACAGTCAACCCAAGAGAATTATATCAAGAAGTACACAAATTACAAGCATATTTGTCAGAACATTCCAGTTACAATTGCTAGAAGCACAAACAAAGCTTCAAGAAGAATGCTCTGACCTAGAGGGAACTGGTACCTGTTTTGGAACTTTCACAGCCATGTCTCTAGGAAGTTGAGATCTAATAAAGACAAACAGAGGTGGGAAAAAGCTCTTTTACATGAGATGGAGAAGGAGGATGGAGCCAACTTTCAGTGACAGTTTCCCCCAATGGACAAAAAGAAGATCAAATTCTAATACTTGTAGTTAAAAAGAGTGAGGCAGCAGGAAACCTCCATAGGGGATTTGTAGTGATCCGTTCTGAACCCAGTCAATCTATTACTTTCTTATTTTTCCAGAACAAAATGAGAAACAGGGCATGCGCATTCTAACACCAGGGAGACAAACACGTAGAAGATTAATTTTAGTTTATCCTTTGGAACCTGGAATTTCTTTACTATTTTCAGCATTTGGATTGCAATGTTTGAAAATTTTACAGTCAATCTTGTATTTTCATGCCAAGTTGAATAAGAAGAGACAACTACTCCTGGTAGATTGGTGCTTAGTTCTATCAGTGTAAATTAATTGAGGAATTGTTGGATTGACTGAATATTCTCTACTGTATCTACTCTACCAACAAGTTTCAAGTCATCTCCCTAGAGGCTTAATTAGTTGTCAAGGAGTGTAGGCACACCATTTGTGTATACATTGAATGGGGTAGCCCTAAGACTACACCTTGGGGTACTTCACTTCCAACTTCAGCCACTCCAGAGAAGAATGTCTTTTCTCCCTTATCAAATATTCTAACTGTGTTTTTTGATTTGTTAAAAGTTGTGCCACCAATTCAACTACATCCTCACTCCAATGGCTTGCAGCTTAACTTGGAGTCTTTCATAGCAAACTTTGTCAAAAGTTTTTTCCAAGTCCAGTTGTATGATGTCAACTGGAAACCATGTAAATCCTCAGGTCCTATCAACTTATTTGGGTTCAACTCCTTCAGTATTTCAAGTATTTTAGTCTATCCTAGTGACTGTAATTGAGGATATAGGACTTGTAATATTATAGGCAGGGGGGTCTGGGAGGAGACATTATTAGGTGGATAAATACAGAGGTAAACTGAGGCCTCTGTAAAATGCAGAGGCCTTATCATAGGCAGCGCGCTAGCGCTGCCTAAGTAAAGAACGATGTGGGCACAATGTGTTTTTTTTTTTTTTCTTCAGTCGGGCACCTCGTATTGAAGGAGTTGTCGTAGAAACTTCGAAAAGGGCTCATTCGATTGGAAATAGGAGTGGCTAGTGCTCTTTTTAATAGTCAAAAGTGATTGGAGAGCAACTAGCCCCCCTCCCACGCCCATCATTCCCCCAAACACATCCAATCAAAATTTTGAGATAGCCATTTTGTTCACCATAGTTGATTTCCAGATAGAAAATATGTTTTTGAGGAGGACACTCTCCCACAACCCTCGGGGCAATGGTTTTAAGTTTTGCCCTGAGGGCATATAAGAACAACGTTGGCACAATGCACTATGTATTATTTTTTTTCCTTTAGTGCAGGGCACTTCATATGGAAGGGGTTGTTGTAGAAACTTCAAAAGGGGCTCATTCGATTGGAAATTGAGAGTTCTAGTGCCCTTTTTAATAGTCGAAAGGGATTGGAGGGCAACTAACCCCCCCCCCCCCACGCCCATAATTCCCCCAAACACATCCAATCAAAATTTTGAGATAGCCATTTTGTTCAGCGTAGTTGATTTCCAGATAGAAAATATGCTTTTTAGGAGGACACTCCCCCACAACCCTCAGGGCAAGGGTTTTAAGTTATGCCCTGGGGCCATATAGGGTTTTTATAGAAGGTGTTGTCGTAGAAAGTTCAAGAAAAGCTCATTCGATTGGAAATTCAAAGGGCTAGTGCCCTTTTTAATAGTCGAAAGTGATTGGAGGGCAACTAGCCCTTCCCCCACGCCCATCATTTCCCCAATTCCATCCAATCAAAATTTTGAGGTACCATTTTGTTCTGTGTAGTTGATTTCCAGATAGAAAATATGTTTTTGAGGAGGACACTCCCCCACAACCCTCGGGGCAAGGGTTTTAAGTTATGCCCTGAGGGCGTATAAGAACGATATTGGCACAATGTACTATTTTTTTAATTTTTTTTTGCTTTAGACCTGGGCACTTCATATGGAAGGGGTCGTTGTAGAAACTTCAAAAGGGGCTCATTCGATTGGAAATTGAGAGTTTTAGTGCCCTTTTTAATAGTTGAAAGTGATTGGAGGGCAACTAACCCCCCCCCCCCCCACGCCCATCATTCCCCCAAACACATCCAATCAAAATTTTGAGATAGCCATTTTGTTCAGCGTAGTTGATTTCCAGATAGAAAATATGTTTTTGAGGAGGATACTCCCCCACAACCCTCAGGGTAAGGGTTTTAAGTTATGCCCTGGGGCCATATAAGGTTTTTATAGGTGTTGTCGTAGAAACTTCAAGAAAGGCTCATTCGATTGGAAATTCAAAGGGCTAGTGCCCTTTTTAATAGTCGAAAGTGATAGGAAGGCGACTAACACCCCTTCCGCGCCCATCATTTCCTGAAACATATCCAATCAAAATTTTGATAGCCATTTTGTTCAGCGTGGTTGATTTCCAGATAGAAATTATGTTCTTGAGGACAGTTCCCCACATCCCTTAGGGCAAGGGTTGTAAGTTTTTTCCTGGGGGCATATGAGGCTTTTTATAGAATGCGTTGTCATAGAATCTTTAAAAAAAAGCTCATTCGATTGGAAATTCAAAGGGCTAGTGACCTTTTTAATAATCGAAAGTGATTAGAGGGTAACTAACCCGCCTCTCACGCCCACCTTTTCCCCAAACACATCAAATCAAAACTTTGAGATAGCCATTCTATTCAACGTAGTTTTAAGTTCTGGAAATTAGGTTTTTGAGGATGACAACCCCCCCCCTCCACAGCCCTCAGGGCAAGGGTTGTAAGTTATGCCCAGGGGGCATATAAGGTTTTTATATAACGCGTTGTCGTAGGAACTTCAAAAAGGGATCATTCGATTGGAAATTGAAATGGCTAGTGCCGTTTTTAATAGTCAAATGTGATTGGAAAGCAACTAACACCCCTTCCACGCCCACCATTTCCCCAACACATCCAATAAAGATTTTGAGATAGCTATTTTGCAGTTCAAATTTCAGGAAATTATACCTTTGAGCAGGACACTCCCCCCACAGTCTTCAGGGCAAGGATTGTAACTTATGCCCTGGGGGCATATAAGGTTTTTAAAGAAGGTGTTGTTGTAGAAACTTCAAAAAAAAAATGCTCATTCGATTGGGAATTCAAAGTGCTAGTGCCTTTTTAATAGTCAAAAGTGCTTGGAGGGCAACTAGACCCCCCCCACGCCCATCATTCCCCAAACACATCCAATAAAAATTTTGAGATAGCCATTTTGTTCAGCGTAGTTGATTTCCAGATGGAAAATATATGTTTGAGGAGGAAACTCCCCCACTCCCTAGCAGCATAGTTATATGGACTTCGATCTATTTTGAACAAAATGGCTATCTTGAAATTTTGACTGGATACCCTTTGGGAAAGGGAGGTGTGGGCTAGTTGGTCATTGATCACTTTTGACTCTTAAAAAAGAGCTAGAAGTTTCGATTTTCGATCGAATGAGCCACCCTCAAAGTTAATATGATCACCCCTTCCACAGAGCCTTATATTCTAATAATGGGCAACTTACATAAGTTACAATCCTTGCCCCAGGAGCTAGGGAAGATGTTTCAACCCCTAAGTTATAGTAATTTGAATTTTGGACTATTTTGAACAAACTGGCTATTTCAAAATTTTGATAAGATGCATTTGGAGAAAAAAGGCACAGAGGGCGGGGGGGGGGCCTGTTAATTTTTGATCACTTTCCATTCTTAAGAACTAACATAAGTTGCAATTCTTGTCCTGGGTGCTTTGGAGGATTTTTCAGCCCCTAATTTATAGTAATTTTAATTTTGGACTATTTTGATCAAAATGGCTATCTCAAAATTTTTATCGGATGTATTTGGGGGGAAAGGCGTGGGGGGGGGGGGTAGATACCCTCCAATGACTTTTGATGACTCGTAAAAAGGTAACTAAAGCTTTCAATTTCCAATCAAACGAGCCATCTCTGAAGTTTATACAACCACCCCTTTCATATAACCTTATAGGTCCTCGGGGCCTAGCTTACAACACTTGCCCCCGGGCTTTGGAGGGATATGTCGACCCCGGAGTTTTTTTATTTGATATTTAAACTATTTTGAACAAAATAGCTATCTCAAAATTTTGATTGGATGCATTTGGGAAATAGGGCCTTAGGGGGCAGGGGGGGGGCTAGTTGCCCTCCGATCACTTCTGACTCTTGAGAAGGGCACTATAAATTTTGATTTTCAGTCGAATAAGACCGCTCTGAAGTTTATACGACTATCCCTTCTATAAAAACCTTATATGCCCCTGGGGCACATTTTACAACACTTGCCCCCGGATTCTGGAGGGGAGGAGCTGTTTTATCCAAGGAGTTTTTCTTATTTTATCTTTGGTCTTCGTTGAACACAATGACTATATAAAAAAGTTGATTGGGTACATTTGGGGAAAAGAAGGTTAGAAGGGAGGGGGGGGGCTAGTCGCCATCGGATCACTTTTGACTCTTAAAAGGTGAATTAGAACTTTCAATTTCTAATCATTTGAGTCCCCTCTAAAGTTTATACGACCGCCTTCCCATAAAAACCTTAAATGCTCCCGCAGCATAAGTTACAACCCTTCCCATGGCTTGGGGGTTATGTTGACAGCGAGATTTTGTTGTCTTATCATTGGACAATTTCAAACAAACTGGCTATCTCAAAATTTTAATTTGATATATTTGGGGAAAAGTCTGTGTTTGTGTCAGGGGGGGGGGGGTATGTGTCCTCTGTTAACTTTTGACTCATAAAAAGGTAACTAGAACTTTATATTTCCAATCAAATGAACCACCTTCGAAGTTTATACAACCACACCTTATATAAAAACCTTATACGCCTCCAGGGCATAACTTAAGACATCTGCCTCCAGGCTCTGGGGGGCTGTGTTGACCCCGGAGGTTTTGTTATCTGGTATTCGAACAATTTTAAAAAAATGGCTACCTCGACATTTGTATTGGTTGGGTTTGGGGAAGGAAGGGCTAGGGGAGGGGGCTAGTTGCCCTTGATCTCTTTTGACTCTTAAAAAGTGAACTAGAACTTTCAGTTTCCAATCAAATGAGCCCTCTCCGAAGTTTTACGAACATCCCTTCCATAAGAACCATATATGCCCCCAGAGCATAACTTACAATGCCTGCCCCCAGGACCTGGGGGGTTGCGTCGACACCGGAGTTTTTCTTATCTAACCTTTGAACTATTTTCAACAAAATGTTTATCTCAAAATTTTTATCGCATGGATTTTGGGGGAAAAGGGCGTGGAGGGGCTAGTTGTCCTCAGATTTCTTTTGACTCTTACAAGTGAACTAGAACTTTCAGTTTCCAATCCAATGAGCCCTTTCAAATGAGTATCCTTTTCATAAGAACCGTAAATGTCCCGTGGATATAACTTACAACGCCTGCACCCAGGCCCTGGGGGGTTGTGTCGACACCGGAGTTTTTGTTATCTGACCTTTTAAACATTTAAAAAAAATGGCTATCTCAAAATTTGCTTCGGATGGGTTTGGGTAAAAAAAGGGCGTGGGGGGGCTAGTTGCCCTCTGATCTCTTTTGACACTTAAAAAAGTGAAATAGAATATTCAATTTCAATTCAAATGAGCCCTCTCTGAAGCTCATACGAGCATCCCTTCCATATTAACCATATATGCCCCCAGGACATTATTTGCAACGCCCACGGCTTTGGGGGGTTGTATCGACACGAGTTTTCTTATCTGACCTTTGAACCATTTTTAACAAAATACCTCTCTAAAAATTTTTATCGGACGGGTTTGGGGAAAATCTCTGAAGCTTATGTGGGCTTCCTTCCCATAAGAATCATATATGCCCCCTGGACATAACTTACAACGTCTATCTCCGGGACCGGGGGGGTTGTGTCGACACCAGAGTTTTTGTTATCTGACCTTTGAACTATTTTTCACAAAATAGCTATCTCAAAACTTGTATTGGATGCATTTGAGGGAAAAGGAGCACGGAGGAGAGGGGGGCTAGTTGCCCTCCAATCTCTTTTGACTCTTAAAAAGTGCATTAGAAATTTCAATTTCCAGTCAAATGAGCCCTCTATGAAGTTTATATAAAACTTCATAGCGGTTTTCATATATATAAGTCATATTCATATATATATATATATATATATATATATATATATATATATATATATATATATATATATATATATATATATATATATATATATATAAACTTTATAAGTTTATATAAACATCCCTTCCATAAGAAGCTTATTTGCCCCCAGGGCATAACTTACAGTTCCTGCCCCAGGCCATGGGAGGGTTGTATCGACACCGGAGTTTTTCTTATCTGACCTTTGAACTATTTTTGGCAAAATTGCTATCTCAGAATTTTTATTGGATGCATTTGGAGAAAGTGGGGCGTAGGGGGGGGGGCTAGTTTCCCTCCAATATCTTTTGACTCTCAAAACTGAACTAGAACTTTCAATTTCCAATCAAATGAGCCCGAACTGAAGTTTATGCGAGCATCCCTTCCATAAGAACCATATATGCCCCCAGGGCATAACTTACAACGCCTGCCCCCGAACCCTGGGGGTCGTGTCAACCCCGGAGTTTTCCTTGTATGATTTTTGAACTATTTAAAAAAATGGTTTTCTCAAAATTCTTATCAGATGGGTTTGAGGAAAAAAGGGCGTGGACGGGGGGAGGGGCTAGTGGCTCTCTTTGACTCTTAAAAAGTGAAGGTACAACATTCTTTATTAGATCTACAGTACAAATGAAGCCCAGGGAAAGGTATTGAGCCTCATACCTTAGCTGAATTCTGATTCTTTAAGGTTTTAAAGAATTTGGAAAAATTTACCTTAAATTCTGTTTTTTTTTTTTTTTTTTTTTTTTTTTTTTACTCATACTATGGTCTGATGTCCTACCAAAACCAACGGAATTGAGTTTTTAAAACCCAGAGCCAAAGAAATAAAGACTCAAACCAAAATTAAAATAATTTTTTGCTGAAGTTACAACAGTCATTGGACCTGCCTTTTTTCCAGTCTTCTAGGCTTTAGAACTAGAAAGTAGTTAAAAAAGGGGCCTGAAAATATGTTTTTGTGACCTACTATAGCGTCTGGATTTATTCCTGAAAGTACGGTTTGCCAAACTCAACGGCTTTCCAGGGATAGGTAATGTCCAGCTACTTGTATTGCTGCGTAGTTGCTGAGCAAGTGAAACTATAGTCAAATTCTAGATAAGGGGCTTTTCACTATTTGGGAAAGTAGTTTAATTTGGCGAAGAAACTTTCAGGAATGGTTCCAAGCCTAAATTTTGCCCCAGGCTAGAATAAACTTGGACAAACTTTGTGTTATAAAAGTGGAACTTTCAGAAACGGATCTACAGCACAAATGAAGCTCAAGGAAAGTGTTTTGTGCCTTATACTCTTGCTCAATGCTGATTTCAATGGTTTTGAAAATTTTATGAAAATGTATTTTAAACATTTTCTTCAAATTCTAATGCGGATTAAGATTCTACTTATGTCACTAGAATTAGGCTATATTTCCCAAATTTATAGATGAAGAAATACAGATTCAAACCGAAATTATGAAACAAAAATGTTCTCTGTCAAAGTCAAGACAGTCTTAAGACCTGTCTACTATGCAATATTTAGGAGCTGGTAAAAAAA